>JAHZNE010003172.1:0-11571 GCA_027744055.1 Callyntrura sp. NNG-2020
AAACGGAATTTATCCAAGTTCCACACCTTTTAATGATAGGTATCTTAAAGCCAAGGGTTGTAGGAACGGTTCTTTGAATTTGTTGAATGTCGGCAGCAAGCATGTCACTTATTGTCAGCAGCTTATTGTTAACACATCATAACGTTTACATTTTCTTCTGATCTACTTCTTGAAATGACTACTTCTCATTTCAAATTTATGACAAAAACAAGAACAATATCAATATCTTTGTTGAGTTTATGTCTTCGTGTAGATATTTTTCTTGCATATGCAACTGTGCAGGAAAGATGGCACAATATGCAAAATATGCAAAAATAAGTACCTCTCAAATGACTTATTTTTATGCGATATGGATACATACCCAAACTTACATTGATCGGTGCACGCGTTAAAAATATGTATTTACATATTAGTTGATAGTCTACTTATAACAATTCCAGGTAATGAATACCTAAGTGCGCAAGTGCACATCACCTCAATTTCTCTGGGGAGCAATACAAATGTAAAGGAAAAAGAATCTTTTGAAGAACTAAAGAACCAGTGTCTATCCGCACTACTTTATTGGTCACGCTTCCTTGGGCTTGTCCTGTTTCGCGAAGTGAAAATATGTATACATATGGTCTGAAAGGCTTTTCTCAGCTTTGTTGAAAACTAGAAAATACGCAAAGGACCAAGTTTGTACCTATATGCAGCCTTGACGAGAGAAATTGGCCGAGAAAGGGTATTTGAACGTGTAGCCTCACTTTGAAAGTAATATTAAAAAAGTATTAATAGCGATACTTCATAAGTAAACTTTTACTTTGATCAAGGCCTACACCAACATTTTCTTTAGCAAGTCCAATCGAAAAATGTCCACAAAAAGGCAACATATCATTGGTTTGGTACGTGCTCCGGAATAATAAGATAAGATGTGCTTAGATTATATTAGAGCCGTGGATTGCTTAAAAAATTAGTTCTCTTTTGTACAAGATTCATGATGCATTCAAGATAAGTTGGGAAAAGCTTCTATAACCCAAATCCCAATGATGAATTATCTTGATATGAGACACTTGACATGCGATATTTAAACATTCCTTTACAATTTTCAGTTTAACTTGACTTGACGGATGTGTAATCAAAATATACGTGAGTGTGTGTGCATGCCATCCAAAACCATAAAATGTGATGGGTATATCTATCGTTCTAAGTTGGTGCTTAAGCTTATTACGATTATCGTATTACAATATTTTGTAATAGTAGGAAACAGGTTATACGACACCGAAGAGCAGAGTGCACATTATGAACAATAATGCTATCAAATATACTTCTGACAACTTTGTAGCGGTTTTACCTTCTCCAGCAGTTCGTTTCTCTACTCCTTTTCCCAGCGACATAATAAAGCGATGTTTGAGTTTGAGTAGGCTGATTGGTAAGGCTCTAATAAAGTGTAAGGTAGACAGAAATTTTGTGGCGACAAAATACGACAGAAAGAATTTGTAGGTGGCTTCTTCCATTTGAAAAATTAATGATCTTTTCTCCAATATTATACGATATTCCCCGAGAAAGAAAGTAACTGTCTCATAAAGAAAGCAAATTATGTGCGGCTTTTGTACCACCTTCCCGTAAAGCTAATAATTTGCATGGCGTAAGGATCATTTAAGCTGAGAACTTTTGAGCTTTCTTCAATGACTTCCATTCAGCCCATTCAGCTGCTCCTGGATTACATCATGAAACGAGGTTTTTACCATTAGTTTCATAATGTTACATTACAGAGTTCTAAAATAGCGCACTTTCTCCACAAATTCATTTCCCGTTTTCCTCTCCGATAGTAAGCTACTATTCTCTCTACCCTTCTCTCTGGGCTCAAAACGAGGGCAACTATACTTCTCTCCTTCTCTCTTCTTCTCTCCGTGTCTTGCTACAGCTTCAGCAAGTACGGGTTAGATGATAACTGGCGGAAAAGCTGATTATAAGTACATTGAGGACAGTGCATGCAAATAACTTGGCGGAATAGGTCCATTCAATAGGCATTGTTGAAACTCTCAATAGCGCAAAGTCGTATTCGTTTTCCCCAGAAATTAGCTACAAATACTGCGCTGCCTCTTCCGGAACCTAATTCATCAAAAAGCGTCACAATTACGACAAAATCCACTCACATGAGTATTCAAACCGTAACCACTTTACCCCCAAAGCTAACAAAACCTTTCACAAAAGTAGAAACTCAGTTCCATGATCCTATCTATCCTTGAAAAAAACAGCGTTTCACAAAAAATAACCGCGCTTATATAAACACGCACACACATGGTAGCATTGAAATTAATTAAATTAAAATCCTAAAAAATCAGGTCTCCTCGTGTTTATTTTTCCTTGCTCTCTCTCTCTCTCTCTACGCGGATTCAACACATTAAATAATGAATTTACGGCCGTCTGTATGCTCGGACTGTAAACTGTAATGTAATGTACATTTTGACTCTACACGGAACTCCCGTGCCCATTTTGTGTGGTTTGTTTGCACACATATCGTCAAATTCTATTGCTATTTATTTTATTCCTAGAACCCCGCTTTTGCCTACATCTCCCCCTGAGTAGCTAGCTGGAATCTATTTAAATGAAAGAAAGCCTGGGAAAGCCACACATACAAATGTACAAAAGAGAACGACATGTCATATTTCTAACAAGTCTTGACAGCGAAAGAGGATAGTGTAGGATAAAACGTTTCCTGTCGACTCCCATCAATTTCCATCTAACAACAACAACAATGTACGTAAAGGCTGTTAGTGGTAGACAGCTTACAACAGTGCGGTGGCAGCATCCCATTCGCTCCAAATACATTGATGTATGTTCATATGGATAGCCAGTTTCTGTGTAAACATCTCTATGATCTAACTTCTTTTCAGACTTCAAACGCTACATGTCTACTTGTCTCAACAAAAAAAGAAGTCGAGCATTATACATGGACACAAGAAAATGTTAAGCATATGTGTGTGTAGCATGATATGATATATATATATTATTATCAAATTGCCGTTTTAATATTATTATACGGTTCCCCTACCGCTTCTACCCAGTGGCGCTGCCGCTCGTAGAAGTCTATTCTTGTAGGTTATATGTATATTTGCACTGCTTACTATCTCGTCTATCATCATCTTCAAGCATTTCCTCAGGGTAATCCTGTTCGCCAAAATTCTCTATGCAATAATTCAAATTTTCAAGTTGGGATGTTTGAATATATAGAAGGAGTATAAGGAAGTCAAGAAAAGAGGAGAAAATGTAGAACATGCTTTTGCCTCGTAACGACTTTCCTGGACATTAAAAGTCCGCTGCACTGGCATCGCTCACCATAAAACATTAATAACAAGAATTTTTAAGGATCCCTTGAGAAACAAAAATATTTAAAGTACGGCGTTGTTGTAATAGGAGACCGTTATGTAGGCTTCTGTAAAAAAAGTTATGCACAACATTAGTATGTGCATAATATACAGTTATGTATTCCGCCTTTAAACTTCACTGAGAGAGACCTAAAATAAATGGTACTAAACTCAAATTTCTTTTATCTTCCTTGAATACTTAAAATGCTTTTAATGGATTGCATAGAATTTCACCCTGTGTGAGTGATAGTACGCATATGCCACCAATCTAGTTAAAAGTTCTGATTTTCCTAACTGTACTTGGTGTCTGAGTGTAACCAAATCCTAATAGTCTTTTCAGGGAACGTTACTACATTTGTGAATAAATACCCAATAATATTAACCCAACTGGGGTATTTTCCCAAATAAAATATAGTACCTACGTCTGTAATACCAATTCGGGGAAAATAGAAAGAATGACTCATTTGTCATGTTGTTACGGGTGCTAGTACATGTCATGTCATTATAAAGTATGTATTTTATATACCCAAGCTACAATACATGCGTAATCTCTTTTGCTAGAGAGATATGATGCTATACGTAAGAGCCCAAGCCAATTTAATAGGTGTTATAAAAGACGATCATGTCGTACACGTGAAATACGAAACACCACCACCACCACCACCACCGGCAATCTTCTTAAGTCTTTCAACAAGTGAGACGTCGGCTCTGTCAAAGCCGAAATGCTCTTACCATGCCTGAACAAGAATGCGGAAATCTGAAAGAATTGTTCACATAATAGCTACAAGGCCTTTTCCATTTATTACATTGAGACATTTACAAAAGCTCAAAAAATCATACCTTGACAGCACAAAAATCTTCTCCTTTTTCGGGTCCTCTCTGAAATCTTAAGAGTGGATGCGGAGCGTGATTCAGGTGTTAAAGAACTCTCCGAATGAATGAGTCTATTGGCGGAAAGATGGGGATGTTGCTCAGGGTCTCCCTGTTGTTGTTGCTGTTGTAATTTGAAAAGAGTCTCTTGTTGTTGTTGTTCTAACGAGGTTGGTTCCAACGAGACATGACCACAAAGTTGACTGAGTTGTCTCATCATCATCTGCGACTTTTGCTGTTGCTCTGCCACGGCTGCTGCTAATGCTCCGCCTACATCAGAGCTGATGTTGTTTCCCAACTATACATATTTTCAAAGAAAGAAACCTTGTCAGACAAACAACACACATAATCAGGCACAACGTTCCGTAAGTGGTTTTTATCGTTTCCCCCCTTATATCATCATGTTTAACATTATTATGTACAAGTTGCCTTCTTCTCTGAATTACTTTGAAAGTGGACCACAAAAGTCGGATAGCGTCGAACCACTAATATGTGTCTACTTTTTTCTCTTAGATTTACCAGTAAAACAGCTAGATTCGTCTTTCCACGTAAGTGCTTCAAGCAGTAAGAAGGGAAAAGGGGAAAGGTACTACATATATTTTTTATGCCACCGCCACGACAATCTCCAACTTTTGCAAGTACGTGGTCTGTACTTTTTTTTTCTACCAAAACACATCGCACGTAGAAGTCTCCATTTCGAAATTCTACACTTAAGTATCCGTTTATCCTAAAAGGAAACTTGTTCCTATTATAGAAACGCACATGCTTTCATGAACAATGAGAGGTAATCCCGTATATAAGATATTGTTATTATTATTATATTATTTTTATTATATATATGGGGTAGTGTGAATACACAGTCCATAAAGGATAAAGGCATTGCACGCCTCCAAAAAGATTGATTTTCTTCTTGTATAATTTATATAAGTGCCATTTCCCCCGCGGTAAAAGTACTTTTGATAAAAAAAAAGACTTAGGGATTTTAAACACATTTTAAGCACAAAGACTATTGTGCCTTGACNCTATTGTGCCTTGACTTCATCCACATGCTCTGCATGCTTACTGTATGTTTTGTATTGCTAACTCTTCACCCTATAGATGATGAGGCGCGCAGCAATCGTAATAGCCAGACTCATCTAGGTTACAATGCACACAACCGCCAAATCTACGCAACACAATACCGTAACAGATTCCAACCCGAAAAAGTTTCAAGTAGCAACTTTTAAAGTGAAAACTTGTAAAAATGGAAACCTGCACTGCGTACGATCTCTGAGCCGTACCATGCCATGTCGTCCTCTTCTACGAAGAAAAAAAAACTTTGTCTGTTGTGCCGACTTTCGCCAAATAATAAGGGAAGATCCTCCATTGGGTGGGCACTAGATACAATGGCCTAAGATCTGTAAAAATCATAAATATATACACTTGCCAGTCTACCAACGGACGCCAGTAAAGAAAGAAGATTCACTTCCTTCGTTTCTCATAAAATGGTTCCCTTCAGACAGCATCCACATGTGGCACATACATTTACTCTCATTGCCACTCATGATGAATGTTAAACCACATTATGTGAAATCTCGCTCAATGAAGCAACCCATATAGCCTGGCAGCCATGCCGCGATAACGCACACATACATATACAGACTCATCTTACGCACACACATATACGCCGTTTAACTTGTGAGTTGTATTTCGAGTGTAGCCGTAAGACGGTTTTCTTTCCCAGCAGCAGTTAGAACGCTGGCAAAGTATCATTGAAAAACGTTGTGAACTGAGCCAGTTTTCCTCATTGTCTTACTCAATTCATCTCTACCTTTCTACAATAACAGTAGTTTGGTCGTGCATCCATTTTTTATTTTAAGCTCATTTCTCATCTGTCTCCTTGTGTCTCTTGCTTACTCACGTCACACTCTTACGACACTCTAAGGTCTGATTTCATCCCTCATTTCTATTCCAAGCATTTTGTTTTCTTTCTCTTTTTTTCGAAAAAAAACTTCTTTTCAGCAAGTGTTTGTGTGTGTGCTTGCACACAACGACTAAAGAGAAGAGAATTTGCCCGTCCAAGTAAATATTTGTAGCACTCGTTTTCTTGCATTTATCTTGAGAGACGGGTGTACATTTTGTTACAGGCAACATATTCCTCCTTGTTTTCCCCTCGTATGTGACCTAATTTACGCAGCTCATTTGTTTCCTCGTGTAGTTACGCTGACAGAAGTAATGTTGAAAAAGTTTTACAACCCATTTTATATTTAATTTTTCCAGCCACTTGTTTATTTACAATAATAAAATTTCATCTCAATAGTTGTGTCCCGTGTAGTAGGTACTTACAGATACTTACTTGTGCTAATCTGATTACGCTCCGAAATAAGCAACTAGGCACTGCAGTCAGGCCCATAGAATAAATAGCAAGACAGATTTTTCGGTGCACGCCGCGGTTCAAGTAATAATGGTTGCAATATCAACCCACTTTTTCTATGTCAGAATACCCATTTCCCTAAATTGGGTTAATAACCCTCTGATTACATCTATTCTGTTGACTTTTTGTACATTCCTTTGTTTATCTAAGTTACTATACAAAAAACTGCTACTCCCAGAACATCCTCTATATGTTCCGTTTGCTGAAGGTTTTATCCAAAATCTCATCACGAGAGAAATCTAGTTTTAAGTGACACTGGCTGCTGCTTGCTTTATACTCACGAGCAGGGGATCCTACAGAGAAACTTGTCTAAGCCAATAATAAAACGGAATCTTGTTTTCGTATTGAGTTCTGCTCCGCTGAAAGATGATGAGAATGTTACCCGGCCATGTGTAAATGTTAATGTACACACGCTCTCTCTCTCTCTCTCGCTCTCGCTTGCGCTCCCTTTCTCAAAGCAGGGAAAAGGGACCATTCGTTTGTAATAAGTTGTTTAAAAGTTATTAACCAATGTAAACAACGAACATAAAGACTCTGGAACGTTACCGAAAAACAGTGGCGGAACTTGTGCAACCAATACAACACGGACATTTATGTTCTTAAAAAAACCAACATCATTTGCTGCTAACCGTCACAGCACGACTACTCCCGATAATAGTATAACAACGTGGAATGGAATAAGAGAGAAATGGGCACAACTTTCCAAATTTCATTTCATTCTACAAAATGTGCCATTAGACGACACCCCAAGATACTTGTATGACAGTAATAATAATAATAATAATATCGCGGCCAAGAAAATTCACTTCCATATCCAAACAAAATCCATTTTCTCCGTGAAATGTAAAGGTTAAAGAACGAGAGGGGGGTCATTATTAGACGGAGAAAAAAGAAATGTATGACTGGATGGTTATAAAAGTGAAGGTATAGACATCCACCTCTCTTTTTTGTCTAATCCAGTAAAACTTGATCCAATCGTACAATCTTGTTGTGACTTAAATGAGGCAAAAACGGAAGAAATGGGGCAGTTAAAGTCAAAACGGAGTTTAGTCAGAAGCAGTAAAACAACGTTTTGATAACAGCAACCCTCTGCTCCCAAACGCGGGGGTTTTCAATTTCTTCTTCCCCTTCTCCCGGTGTGTTATTTTCGCTTTTTCCCTCAGCCCAGGTTATTTCCTTGCTGGGCTACGACGTTGATGATGATGATGATGATGATGACGATGGTGAGGATCAAGACAATGACAACTACGACGACGACTCTCGTCTTCCGCTTTTATATCCCTTGTTCAGAAACAAGGAATAAAAAAACTTAAAGTGAAAGTTAAAGTTGTGTGATCATCATACTGTGCGCCCAGGTCGTCCTGACGTAGCATTAGAGAGGGAGAGAGAGAGAGAGAGAGCTACTCTAACAGAACTACTAGGCAAATAAAGTATTGGAACGGAAAGAGAGTATAGACAGTGGAGGAGGAAGGCGGAAGTGGGATAGTAGTAACACGTTTCCTTACTATTCTTACCATTCCCAGTAACCGTATCCACTTCGTATACATACACCACCCTTGTTTTTCCCCGAACAGGCATATCCCCCAACGATCTGATTGCAAAAAGCTGAACAAATGAACGACACTACAGACAAGAGACATTGGTGGACTTTTTTGCAGAGAGAGAAAGAGAGAGCGAAAGAGCGAAAAAAAGACCTGGAATCCACTTTCTTTGCCCGCGTTTGCTTCCGTTACTTTTTCCTTTTTCACTAACTTTTTATACTCATTAAAGAACACATAACGGTACATTTTTACACACGTTAATCTGTATAAACTTTAGTGTAGAAAGGGGTGTAGGTGGGACAATAATAATAATAATAGTTGTGCGTTCCTACACAATATTATCCTCTCGTATTTTTTTCTCTCCGCTCCATTTTAAGGATACTATTATTCCCGTTACAAATAGAATTTCTCCGTCTGTATTGCTTTCCGCTACAGCCACGTTGCACGTTCGCATTATTACATTACATACTTTCCCTCTGTTCCTTCATTCATTCCCTAACAGACCTTACTTTTTCCTCTCACCCCTATCCCACATCAACTACTTACTTTAGATCCAGCCTGCACATGGACAACACGAGCTTTACTTTTTTCCTAGTATATGAATGATAATGCTAGTTTACTAAAGTATTCTTAGGTAGGAGGAGAGAGAGAGAGAAACCCTTTGAAAAAAATCCGTTCTCTGTGTAGAGCAAAATAGTTGTACAATGTGCATCGATATTTTTGTATTAGTGTCCCAAGTTGAATTCCATTCCTGGAAATTAACTTTCTCTTCAACTCGTACACTGTTACGGTCTATTTTCCCCGTTTTTTACTTTGTGTACGCGCCAAGCCTACCACACATGACCACGGGATGCTTTCGATATGAATATGCTATGAAATACAAGCAAACTCTGGGCCATCAACGTGAAGGCTCCTAGCCTATCCGTAAACTCACAGGGTTTACTTTCAACTTCCCATTTTCATCAAATGTTTACTTGTGCAGCTGGGATTGCTTCTGTTGCTATTGCTAATACGCATTTGACGACTTCTGTGCAAAACTCTAAGCTAATGCTATTATTTATACATATAGCTAGTTTTGCGGCGCTGGTCGCTGGTGTGAAGGGGAGGACATGGTGGATTGTGTATATGTACACCACTATTTTATATGAAGTTTCAAGTTCCATACACAACTTTTTACAAGATTCACCGAGGAATGCTAAAATATCTGGGACTCTGGTGAGCTCGCATAAAACACAAGATCAAGAGGACAGCTCGTCCATAATAAAGTTGCATCTACCAGTGCTAGCAGAGACCGTAAGCAAAATTACACGAGAGGAGAAAACCTTCCAAAAACTAAGGGAAATTGGGATAAGTACGGCACATCTAAGCACGCACTCTCTTTGCGTTTCTGTCCCAGTTGAATCTGACGGAGAAAAAGGTATCGTCTGTATAAATTTATGTATAAATGGACTTCACTTTGTGTCCCGTTCCGTTTCGACTCCCATCTCCATCTGTGTAGGGTTACAACTCCGGGATTGAAACAGCAAAACCTGATGGGTTTTTTGAAATGTAGGGAAATAGGAAATGTGTACATTTTTCTATATTGTCTCTAGTAATTGGACTCCGAGCTCTAAATTTTGTGTCCTTAAGGCCATTATTTGAAAAAGCAGGGCCAACTTCGCTGTGAGTATGAGCAGACACACACACATACACACTTCCTCTCTCTGCGTATAGTGGTTGGTTGGTTGGTGGCTCTTGTACCAGACAGAACTGTACTCTTTTGCTGCTACAATCACCCGACAGGGAATTAGCAGTTGCCATCTCCGGTGTCTACTCGCATGCATAATAAATGCCCGCGAGGGAGGTTCCCCCCAATTTGTGCTGAGTTGCATGCATTTATTTTCCATGTGATAGACCCCTTTTCTCTCTCCTTAGGATGCGGTGGTGTGTGGTGACTGACTGTGGTGGTATAACAATACAGAAGCAGTTGAGGCAATATTTTTTGTGCCAAAATGCTTTAAATATTACGCATTGTGTGTTAGGTACACATGCAATTTTCTCTTTGGTTGTCCAATGATGTGATCCGAACGGAACGAAAGACGAGATGTTTTGTACCAGGGACAGGGAATGAAGAAAAACATGTAGAATTTATCAAGAAAATCTCATATAAATTCCAAGTTCCGACTTTCTACATAGTTTTCTACTTACGCCAGAGCACTCCTGAGAGCCCTTTTTATGTCATTTAAATACTCCGAGTTCTCGCGGATCCACTAATAGGTATTCTACTCAGCAGCAGTAGAAGTAGTAGTAACTTTACCTATGCAAACTGGATTTGTGCAAGCGAGTTGACTTGACTGGGTTGATGTGCTTCATTTCTTTTAACTGAACTGAAACCCACACACACGCTCACTAACAGAGCATTGTCTAGGGCAGCTCCCGGAGTCAGAGAGTATATAGTCTAGTGTTTCGATAATCGAGGTGATGGTAATAATGATAATGGAGAAACATGGGAGCCAATAATGTACGAATATACAGCGGAATATATCAAAAAATGTTGTATAAATGCATAAACATGATACCGACATTAGGTGTTAGTCTTTCCGCGAACCGTTGAAGTTTTCTCCTCGTGGAAACATAAATGGCGGTGTTCTATGTTGGAGCAAGGAGTACAGCAAAAGGCTTCTATCCTGTGCTCCTTCCCATTATTACGCTCGCTGTTACTCTTTACCAATTTAATTTCATGTATGGAGGGTGTGTTAAAATGCGCCATTGGCAGGAAACGGAGATTCCCTCAGTTCCGCTACAGGAGTTGGGTAAGTTAAAGTTTATTAATGTGTGTACTACAAAGTGTGCAGAAGTGGCACAGAAGGTTCACACGTTTCGAGCATAAAGTAAATGATGAACAAAGACAGCATCATCATGTAAGTGTGTGTGTGTGTGTGTGTGTGCTTCCCCCTCTCTGAAAATGCAAACGCCGATAGGGAAAGATATGAAGTAATAATAATGCAGCAACTAGTCCACCTCGTAATGTGCACTAGGATATTGTAAAGAGAGGGAGGAGGTGCAGAAAATGATGTGGGTGAAAGTCCCCATGTTGCAATAATTGTAGCGGTCGAGGCATTAATGGTAGTGGCAGGAAAGGGGAACTTACCACCAGAAGCAATCTTTTGTTATGAGACTCTTTCACGAAGACTCCGGTTGTGGCTCGTCGGAAAGTTGTTTCAATCCTGAAATGTACATTGTACACATTATGCCTAGGTCTGCTTCCCACTTCCCTGCATTCTAATTCAAAATTCAAATAGGTATGCGTCTATTTTTTTGGTTTCATTCCCATTGAGCATGCAGCTTTGGTACAGATACCATCTTATAACGAGTATCTACGATAATGATATTCTATCGTAACGGTGGTGGCTCATGATAG
>JAHZNE010003173.1:0-20243 GCA_027744055.1 Callyntrura sp. NNG-2020
ACAGATAATTACTTTTCTCTCAATTTTAAAATATACACTAAGATCACATCATTAAAATCAAATTCAGGAGAGTCATCAATGAAATACGGTGATCTATTAGTAAAAATTTGATTCCATTCCTTTTTTATACCGAAAGCATGATTGTTGCAATAATGAACTGTGTATTATGAGAAAGGTGGATGACCTATTTAAACTACAGTATGACAGTACATTTTGAATCTTGTGTAGTCTTAAGAAACTGAGTCTATTGAATTTTCATCAAGTATTAATACAACGCAATAGTATTTCAATTTAGCACATACTTTAATTTTAACCTCCCACGGTTGATGATCAATCTATAAAATTCCACGACTTTCAGTAACTGAAATAAGCCCTTATTCCTAGAAATTCATATTTTGCTATCATTTTAATCTCACATAAGGCTTTTGATTTAAATTTGTTCTACAACCTCCTTTATAGGAAAGTTAAATGTGGTAGTGTGACTGATCTTAACAAAAACCCCGCTCTACTTCTCGATTTTCATACGAAATGTAAGTAGTCTACTGGGCCGGTTTTTCGTCGTGTAAAAGTCTTATACAATGCAATCCTATACGCCTTTATTTCGACTTGTATATTTTCGCTGTACTGTAATCCGCTTACAATGCTAGCTGTCTACCGAAATTTAATCTCTTTCTTCACTTTCATGAAAGTTTTAGCATTTTGTATTATATTTCATCAACCATGAAATTTTGCGAAATGTGGATTTAGTTCAGGTTTGGAGGGGGAGTCAGCAGGTTCCAAAGTTCAGTCAAAATGTCAACCATCCTGGTGCATTGTGAATTCGACACACTATAAACTCTTATGTAAACCTTTCCCAACAGTCAACAGCTCATCCATCTCAGCAGCGGAATATTAGGGATGAGTCTGTCAGTGCCACTGTCCAACTAATATACATGTACTTCCAAGGAAAATTTCGCTGTTGTGCTCATTATTTTACATTTCATTCACAAAAGAACATTAGTTATCAGGTACGTTGTGTCCCGCAACGACCAGATGAATTCGTTTGTTAATGAACTCGATTGGCGTGCATCCAGAGATGCCAAAGGTTGCCCATGAAATGTCACGAGTCCCGGACATTCAAGTATCTCCACTTCCATAATATTTCCAAAGAGATCCTAATTTTAATGGAAACACCAATCTGTGCCAGTCTGGAGAATTTGTACAGAATAATAATTCTGATTATATATCATTGTTGATGAATTATAAGGGAACCTGCTAACCAAGAACTTTTTTGGAACACTCCACTTCCAAATAACTCGTTTTGTTTGGCGTCGTCTATCGCATTCACAACAACAATGACACCTTGCGTAGTTTGAGCTTATGAAAGTAGGTTTTAGTACTCACCGACCTACGTACGTACGCAGTACGCAGCAAAACATAATGGCTTTGATTATGATTATACCCTATGCCCCCTTTAATTTTTCCTGCATGTGAATGGATGAAAGGTGGAGCCCGGTGGAGGCAAGAAATGGAAATCAAGTTGATTAAACATTTGTTCTGAATCGGTGTTGTAGGTATGGGGTATTAAGAGTAGACAAATGTAAATTAGACGACATCCGATGATAATGACAAGGTTCATAGATATCCCGGAATAGCTCTATTTTTAAAGTGTGTAAACCTACGTAAGAATTTAAATATATGTATAAAAATATATTACATCACATATTGCGCTTTCCTCTTGTGACTCTGTGGTTTAGTTGTGCTTTTGTCTCCCAAAATTTCTGGTTGTTTGTTGTAGTCCTATGATCCTCCTCAAGCCAGTCAGTGGTTTATATACGCAAGGTTCAAGGAACTGTTGACAAGCGACATACAGAAAAGGTTCTCCCCATTGAAATTTTCTCTCGTGTGTTAGCATTTTCGGTCCGTTTTCGGTTTTCGGAGTAAGTACTTTATTCTACCTAGTACAGAATATTTCCACATGTTCGTCATATTCTGTCCCTTTAACCAATTTCTCTTTACAAGACAACTCACACTCAGATACAGGATTTTCTTTCTGGGGGAAGGAACTGTAATATTTCTCTTCTCATTTTTGCTTTATAAGCAACGTATCACGTATATAGTCACTTTGGCGTATATCCTCGTGTTTGTTTTTCTGAAGTGAGAAAAACTGTTGACTGTTGCAGAAGAGGATACAAAGAGCAAACAACTGCCGCCACCGTCATCTTATTTAGTATGCAACTAACGCTGTTGGCTATTTCACTTTTTCTTCTGACAACTCTGCCGCTGATGGTAATGAATGGTTCAACTTTCATCGTGGTCTGGTTTCCGTTTGCTGGGAAGACGGCTCATTAAAGAAAAAGTGAACACAAGGTAGAACGTGTATTTGTACAAGCAGTGCACATTCTGCATCACTGAAAAAGAAACTTTTAATGTGGGTTGGTTTGCCACGTGGGAAGAAGCACTTATAACTCCCCAAGTCATAAAACTCCAAAAATACGCTACCATACAACACTACTGCTTTAGCGTCACTACTGAGAAAGTGCATTACGCCGAGTCTTGGGATAATTTGATTAACAAGAGATAGTTAACAGGGGTGGCATAATAGGATCGGAAAAATGCTTACCAAAACCATTGAAAATACGAAGAACTTCACAATTTTCACTGTACTTCCTCTTATTAATAAAGTACCACGAAAACAGACGGAGTTAACAGCCTATTACATATATAATAACATCATATTACCAAAAGTTACATCAGAGCGGAAGCTTATGAAGAGTTCCCAGTTTCATTTAACAAAAAAGCGGACATTAATTGCACAAAGATGTAGAATTTTAAACTCAACTCACAATGTTCTAGTTAGACACGCATACACTTTCAAGTTTACAAATATGCACAAATACTGGAAACTGGTATGCAAAAAGTGTGGTCTATTGAGATCAAAATTATTGATGTTTTGGTTTGTAATAACATGTTTTGAAAAATGAAATATGTAGTTATGTACTACATACATCAAAGGTAGGGATTCTTCTTAGGCAACCTCTTTTGAATTAGAGGACCTGTCGTAATTTACATGAAACAAAAAATTCGGATTTTTATGCGATGGGTAATGCTATAACTTGTAGTTGTAAAGAGGCAAAGCGAAAGCTCCCAGAATAATTCGAGTGATCCTTTCTCGAAAGTCTCTATTCTGAGAGGTAGTCAGATAGTACTTACCGAAATTACGCGTTAGGTTCATAAGTCTACCATATAGTACAGGTAAGTAAAATTGGTTTAAAGCGTCACATTAGGTTGTGTAGTTATTGTAAAAGAGTCATACATAATACTTATAGAAATATTATTGTCAGTAAAAGTAAAATTAGAACAAAAACGTTGTGGTTAAAACAACCATTCTTGTGGGCGCTGTCAGTACGGCAATGTCATTATAACTCAAAGGCAGGATTACATAGAAGGAAAGACCAATATGCCTTTATGAAACACAATAATTACTTTAATTAACTTCATCATGCGGACAAGTATCACATCATGGTCGCTTTTGACAATCCTATTTGTTTTAATAGGAACGCTGTTATTATTTTAATTATTATTACGAAAACATGAAAATGTATGTGGATTGGTATGACAAGGTTCAAAAGTCAACGGACAAATATTGTTGAAACGGAGAAACTCGAGCTTTCTCTTTATTTTCCCCGCTATTGAACAATCCGCTTTCATCTCTGTTGTAATGAGATTCCTCCAGTTTTATGTATTGTTACCTCAGACTTCTTTAAATAGTTTATTGCTTCATCTTATAAACGTTCTCCCGCGTCTTTTCATCATTGATTCGCAGAAGAAGAGCGCTGCTTCCGGGTTCGGGAACGGTGACCCCGCAACAATCATACATCAGGGGGACAACCCTATTGAATTTCCTATAATTTAATGTTAATGTTAAACCGTAGGAGAATTTGTCGTCCCCCTCGGTTCTTATGCCCATGGCTGTGAATGCAAAAAATTTGCAATTTTGTGCAAGTTCCTGACGTGTTATTTTGGAAAACATTTTTCTAGGAAACGTTGTGATAATTACTGCCGCTAACCGGGGGATTTACATCATTTACAAAGGATTAATAAAAGAGTGATGAAAGCGTCTTTCGGGAAAACTGTTTTGTTTATTTTAATTCGTGACGTAGTTTGATTACCGAATATCCGGTTACGAGACAGTGCATGAAGTGTAATTTTATATTAGGAATCCCATATTTTTAAAAATCACAGTTTACAATTGTTAGTGTGTGCTTGCAATTGGAATTTTTGCATTATACGAGTAATGTGTGTGTGCAGCTTATCACACACAAATGCCACTTGTATATACACACATGCCATGCATAACTTCGCTACACATGCGATTACGATGTTCACTATTAGCGCAGCGTTATTATCACTCCCTAATACGGAATGAGACAACCTATGTTGTACATAGTATAGACGTATCTTGGAATATCTAGTGAATGGCGTATAAGCAACAAATATATCTACAGAAAAGGCCCTGCTACTACAACCCTGTTGATTTGCGTACGTAAATTCTTAACGATTACAGGGCTGACAAATGTTGACAATAGGAATACTAATGTCTACTTCAACTTAAGAGGTCACCCGGTTGGAAGCGGATTTACTGGAAAATCGACGCTGCTTATTTCCACATGGTCACGTCACTATTATTTTATTGTGTTTGTGTACAACACCGTTTTTCCTGGACAGCTTTCCCTTTTCGCCTGAAATACCCCACACAAAAGGGAGCCCTTTATATAGATTTGTTTCCTGGATCAGATAACGATTGTAAGCGGGAACACGTGGAAGTCATCATTTTTCCATTATAATAATGTTCCTTGCGTCCTCTTGCCATATACCTACTTAATCCCTGCTGTTAGAACAATTTGCCAGGATTTTCTTCCCTTCCTAGTAACCTCATAATCGACACCTGTTTTCCAGTAGTACCTGAATTATCAATGCCACTTTGTGTACCATACGCCATACGACAGCTCTCTCCTTTCCAAAAATAGGACAGCGATAATGATCCGTTCCTGATGCTACACAACCTCTCTCTTCCTTTCTCTCTCTCTCCTTCTGCTGATATCTTTATTCTCCATTTGCCTGCTCACCTTCTTTCTCTGGTTCCTCCCAGTTCTCGGCAACCAGGCCAAGTCTCCCGCAGAAAGATCCCAAGAAGAAAACGGCTGTTGATGGTTGTGCCAAAGATAAAGGAGGAAAATGAAGAGAAAGCAAAATGGATGAATTGCTTACCCGCATAAATGCTCTCGTGATTTGTCCACAGATTTGTGCAGTCTACTTTCCCTCTCGCCTTTTTGTCCTCTCGTCTCGATTTCTTCCCAGATTTTGTTGAGCAACCCAGCCAGAATAAGGAGGGAAAACAGGGAATCATTGTGGCGTGAAAAGCTGAGAGAAAATAAGCAAGACAGCTTTTAAATATATTCATATAAAACCAGTGTCTTTTATAACATCTTAGTCTGGTGTGCTGTGTGCTGCTGCTGCTGGTTCCTGTTTCCTGATTTTCTTTTCCCTTTTCTAAAGGTAAGGTGAGCTCAGTGGGCTGGTGAGCAGCTTTTCTAGAGTACAGGAACATTTCTCGCGGTGGTGGTGGCGGTGATGGTAATGGCGGTAGTCGAGTGCAGCAGGGAGGGTTTTTTGACCGTATTAGTCGCAATATGTGTGCATTGTTGAAGAGGATGAATCCAAAATTTTGTGCAAAGGCAAACTTTAGACATGTAGGGTAGACAAGATAAAAGTCAACTCATTTTCTTACTAACACACACACAACAACGTAAATCCAACTTGCTAAGCCGGCATGAGATAATTTGTACTCTTTTACTTTGCATACACCACATAAAGGCATAAGTCTCTCTCGGTTCACAATTTTTTCATTCAAGTACCCAGAAAGGCAACAAAAGTACCTTTTTACTAGCATACCGAGACGGCGATAATCTTTTTGAGGACAGGCAGGTACAACTGCGTTGCTTTCCAGAGATCATGGTAATCATTAACTGGGAATTACTTTGGTGCTTAGGAGGAAGTCTGGCTTTTTAGTTTTTAAAAGTATCCACCCACCACCACGCCAGACAGAGAAAGAGAGATAGGGCCCTGATGGTTTATACATCTATAAATTTTGGAAATGTTTCAACAGCACAGTACTACGGCCAAGTCATGCATACAGGCTGTTGTACAAGTAGACCTTCATCATCATTAACCATAGGATAAAAACGGCTCATTAATAACAAGCCTTTTAATCCTGGACGATCATTGGTCGATATAGTATAAAACCAGTCTATTATGCATAATTTTTCAAAGAATATTTTCATTGTCAGCAGGTTTACGTGCAACTTAGCCAAAAATTTCCTGTCTATTCAGGTCACGGTATGGTCCCAGGAAAAGTCCCTGTGAAAGCCACTATTTGTACTGTTTTTGGCATAAAGAGTAGGTTATTAATTGATCGGTGTAATCCAGATAATGACATTGGTTGTTCTAAAGGAAATCCAAGTTGAAACTTTCACTTTGTTTTGTTTCCAGTCGTATACGATTACGATTACTCTGAAGGTGAACAGCAACAAGGTCAGAGTTAATAACAAAAAAGCATAAATTTTATTTTCTCCTTTTTCCCAAGTATCCGGGCTAAGCCGTCAATTTATCGGGGCTCTTTTTGTCACTGCTCACGTTGCCACTTTGGCGACATCAAGGAAAAAGTTTTGTAGTTTTTGAACAGAATTGATGCCTTTGCTGTACCCCGCCCCTTCAAAGAATTAGTGACGCAACGATGCCCACGTGTAGGTTGTTGAGTTAATGGAACGGTACAATTTAATAATTCATCATTGTTATATATAAAACGAGATCTTCATAATTCTATTTTCAAACAGGCAATTAAATATGTATTTAGGTAAAATGTTATCAAATATGTTCCAAGTATGTTACAGTTTTATTCTAATTATCACAAAAAAACAAACGTCAATCTATTTCATCATATTCCTATAACACGAGGTATCAATAAAAACTAATTTCAAAAGCAGCATTCCTCGTATGTATAAAAATATCATGATTCAGCAGCTATACCCCCACAGGTTTTAAGTGATTATTATAAATCACCGGGTAATGGCAACTTAAGGCAATAAAATGCTTACCTTTTCCTTCCCTAGGTAAACAAAAGCATTTCTGAAGAAAACATGATATAAACTTGTAGCACGAAATCTTATCGCGTCTACAGTGGTAGTATTTACTTTAGATGGCTTGACTTTCGTGAGAGTAAACGACATTAACGAATACTGCGCACGTGTAGACTATATAGGGGCTACAACCCATGACCTCGACAGGGAACACACACACCACTACCGGTTGATAATCTCCATATATCATTCAATTTATCAACGTTTCTGGTGGTTATTTACATTTTTCGTGCTTATACACTTTTGCATATTACAATTTTCCAGGAACATACCCATATGAATATTCATTTTCATTTTCTTGGCACTGCGTGTGCTTAGTGTGCTATTGCTTACAGAAGTGGGTGAATGGTGCTATTTTTATATTTTGTGAGGGAAAGCAAATTGATTTATTTCCCCTGTCAGCGGAAAATGAAACCAACTGCGTTTTACGCAATAGCTCACGCAATTTTGTATTATTCCTTTCCTCCCCCACGTAGGAGTTTGGTTACAACTACAAATAGTGCGCTGTGATTTGGACAAATGAATTAGTTTTGAGAAAATGAAAGGAAAACACATATTAAAATCCAGAGTTAAGGTCATTTAAACGCAAATAAACTTTACCATTTTCCTGGCAATCAGGTTCCGTTCCCCTCCTGAAATTTTCACGTTTTCTCACACACGGCACAGCACAACTAATGCTTTTTTCTTTATCATAATGACTGTTTTCCTTCACTCGTTTTCATCTCACAATAATCGTCTTTTAGTGCGACCCGCATTGAAACATTCTCATTCACTCCCAGCATGGATGAAAATTCTAGGAAGGAGGAAGGAAACCATAGTTGGACCAGTTATAGGCACGATAACCCTACGTCTTCTACTTTGGGATATATTATCAAACATCGGAAAATTCCAAGAAAACAAATTAAAGCCGGAATCATTTTTTTCTGTCACTGTCCACCAACTTTTGTACAGCACTTGCCCTTTTGAAATCCGCCTGCAATATTTATCATCTTTTGTGCAACTGGCAATAATAGCGATAAGAAGATTACTACCCCATGAGGAAATCACTGCAATAAACGAAATAGCTTTGCCAAGAACGAAGAAATTGTTGGATGATCTCTGCCCCTTCGGTGTACAATGCACACAAACGCATTTAGACGGTTTCTGTGTACAAATATTTTATTATTTTTTAAAGACCCGTTTTTTCGTGATTACTTACCCTCACCCAGGTTTTCTATTGCTTGGTCACGTTTCTTTGTGTTCCTTTTTTATTTTGCTTGAACAGTCACAATGGCGTACGGTGCTAACGTTTACATGTCACAATTCGGAGAGAAACCAAGGCGGTAATAATGACCGACCAACAACTATTGTTATTGGTCGTCTGTAGCTTCCCTGCCTATTTATTTACGACATTTGAACGTGACCCAGGATTTTTCATGGCCATCATTTTCTCATTTCTTTTCTTTTTCTGCCCTTCGTATTCTCTTTGCCTGCTTGTTTCTCTCTCAAAACCACTTTGCTTACATTTTTCGGAATCATATTCAGCTAGAACTGCAGCTATTGTTTAACCAGTGTCACCACTGCCCTGTTTGGTCTATATATACCCATTCTTGCTGTGCCAGCAATCGTGTAAACGAAAAACTAGTTGAAACAGCAGTAGGTAAACAAGTTTCCTTTGTGCGTCGGGCGTTTTTATCTACACTAACAAGAGAGGCTCCCTTTTAACACTTTTTCTCTCTGGCGTAAAACCTCACCCCCACACAAGTTATTTTCGGGGAAAACACAACAGGCACCTAGAAAGCTCACAATCTGTTGTATGCGATGTCCGGCACTGTGCCAAAAATATGTGTGTACGCGGGAGAAGAATGTAATGTTTCAGATTTTTTGTAATCATCATGATCGTCCTCCCCATTTCCTACCGCTTGACTTTTGGTAACTTTCCTCACGGTACGGGCGATATTTTCCTTGCATGCACGACTGCCATCAAAGCTGTTTAGTGTTAGCGCAGCCTTTCACCTCCACAAAGTATTTTCCTCCTCGCTAAGCAAACACAAAAAAATAAATTTCCTACAACGGGAAAGTTTTCGTACAGATAGATAGATATAAATAGGCTGTGTGGAAAAAAACACAAAAATCTGAGCAAAACAAAACAGGCGACGGGGAAAATGTTTTGAGACAAAGCGTGGAGAATAAGTATAGCCTGATTAAAAATTAATCATTATCCGCTTTCACTATGGCTGCACCCGACAACAGGAACTCCTCTCTGGGGGCTACCCAAAACGGCAATTATCATCTACTGGAAGCTACGACGCATGAAGATGGAAAAAATCCTTGTCATGTTCTGAAGCTCTTAGTTTTTATTTTGGCCAATGGTCGCATTGGTAACATTGAATGGGAATATTTTATATATAAACACCAGCCAAAGATATTACATCATCTCACTCTTTCATTTTACGACGGCAATACCAATTTCTCTGATTACCTCAATTTCAATAATGTTCAAGTTTGCTTAATCTAAGGATTACCTAATCGAACCTAACTGCGTACATTTTAGGTGCGTATACACAAATTACGTACATATACGAAAGGATAACACATCTAGTCAGGTCGTAGAAGTAAAAATGAAGAAATATTGTTGTAAAGAAAATGACAAGAAAACGGAATCAATGCAGAAGGGCCGGGGTGAATTTCATTTTAAGAATTAAAAGTACATGAAAAATGCGGAATACCCTTGAGTAACATTCAATTATTCGCTATTATAGTTATTGTTTACCAAAAAGTTACATTTCGGCGCCAACATAAAAATATATCTAATAAAGTTTTAATTCAGTTTAAAAGGTGGACTGAAAGGCACTGTCGAAATGTTACTAGAGGTTAATTGATGTCTTGGAACGTCTTCCGGAAATCAGTAGTTTGCATGAGGTAAATTTAAATTGCCTAATTACGTATATGCTGTCACGTTATCGTTGTCTTGGTGCAGTATCGCAATATGCAAATCGAGTATGTAACGTATATGACATATTGTTGGGGTACGTGCTACCAAAACTGACTGAATATTTCTTGGAATCATTGCTTTTTCCGGACAAACACTCTTCGTATTGTTTAATTTTGTGTACATTGAACTGTTGTGTACAGCGCACATGCTTGGCGGGGGAAAATTTCCTCAGTAAGGTAAACACGGTAAAATGGGGAGAATAAAATGAAAGGAAACAAGATTGCTAGCGCGTAAAATAAAATGAGCATTAGGAAAAGAGACTAGATAACCAGCAATCCATGTTTCAATGCCATCATTGACAATTTTCTTACTCAACTTTATTCATACACACCTTAGTGAAAACAACAAGTTTGGTAAAAGTAAGAGTAAACTTTGTGAATAACATTTAAAATGGGGGATAATACGTGCAAGTTTTCTACAAAATTGAGAGTGAATACCTTGTTTGGGATAACTTTTTGTTATCTGTCATCAGGAAATTTTTATAAGGAGACAGTAACAGCGACATTTATGCATACACGCCACAAATGCAACATGAAATTTTTAACTCTTTCCTTGCACATCTTGACTCTGCCTTCTTGTGTCTTACCCTTCCTATTTTCAATTTAGTCACTTTCGCTCTCCATTACTTTTTCCCCGTTTTACAACAAGGAACAACCACCGGAAGTACGCAGTTTACTATTACTTTTTCCGCTTCCCCCTCCAATCTTTCGGCTATCCGGACGGTTTTTCTCACAACAGTACATTTTAAGAAACCTGCAATATTGTCTCTTTTTCAGGGGTGGGGGAACTGACAAGAAATAAATAGCGTTCCCCGTGTACTTTCAGCGCTGGTGGTGTTTAAGTAAGCAGGACGCACTTATCTAGATGCAGTCGTGGAAGCTGGAACCGACCCGGAAAAAATACACGATGGCAGCTGCCAAGGATACGGTGGCAGCAATATACACGTTGATACGAAGGATTGTACAGCAATAGACGGATATCAATTTCCCGGTAAAAAGGGTAAACAGATAAGAATCTATTCTTTCCCGCTATCTATCTCGCCTTGGCATCGACATTGAAAAGAAAATTGAACACAAACACACATACACACACACTCTCTCTTTCTCTTCCAGAGACACCCGGACAGGGCTCTGTTTTAGATATGCCGGCAATCTGATCCGGACATGGTCGATTATACGTACGCATCGCCGCCATATAAAAAATGCAACGAGTAATAGGCACGTGTATGGATTGTGGATACGGAAGAAAAAAAATAAGAAATACGAAACGAGGAATGGAAAAATGATAGTTGCTACTTGTTTTGCTTTCTATCACTGCTTGTACTCCCCCCAGGGGATATGAAGTACTGCAAGGACGGCATAAAAAACTGATGCCGGTTTTCTGTTTCTTCGGATATGTCTATTCTCCGCTTTAAGAGAGAGAGAGAGGGAGACGGTTTGCTTACAGAAGAGTTTCTTGTGTGTCTATCAAGATTTCCCTTCTGCTTCCTCGCACCGCAACAGATCCCCGTTCTTGTGCCAAAAACCATTTATTTTTTATTTCTTTATTGCTTTTTACGCTACCTCCCTGTCTTCGCCCTTTTACTCCAAAACACTTTTAACTTGTTTCCCAAATAGTGTGCGGAAATATACTCGAATTGTGCGTGTACGCACAAAGTGCAACAACGTTTTTGTTCCTCATCATCATTCCCACTTCCAATCTTCTCTCTATGACCGTTACACTCCCACTTGTGTGTAAATACGCATACTCTATACCCATAAAATATACTCCTCTTCCCCCGGTCCCTCTCCGCTTTTTGGTGGTTCAAACGTATAAACTTCCACGGAGAAAGGAAACAAGTTTTTGAAAACATGGCTCTCTTGCCGTTTTTTAGCTGCCGAAACAAATACCAGAAGCAGTTATGTTGAACTTGGAAATAACTACACCAATTTCTTCCAATGAACTGACTTTCTCTCTCTCTCTCTCTCCTCGTTACTGTCTTCTTACGTTAAATGAAAATGAAACTAATCATGTCGTTGACTCTCCCTACAACTCTTCCACTTTTCCATTTTTCCTTGTTGCTGCCATTATAATGGTACAGGCGAACCACTCCATTCCGTACATTTAACTTTGCAAAGCTTCCAACAGGCACCACCGGCACCGGTTTTATTTTCTTTCCGTAATAATAAGACAAAATCCACCAAACGAACGCCTCTTCTGAGTGGGAGGCAAACCCAGCTAAGTTTTCCCAGAGGGAAACCAAATCACAAACTTATTTCTTTCCCTTGAAATACTAAACCCGCGCCGTGTTCCCCCTAACTAACTATCCATAACGAAAAAAAAATTGTTAGCCGACCGTGCGGTGTAGTGTAATGTAACCCGCCGGCTTGTTACGTAAGGCTACTGCTATTCCTTTATTATTTCCGGGTTTCTGACCGTGCTATAAATGGAGAGGCGGTGGGTCTGTGTGACCTTCACGAAAGAAAGAAGATGCAAAAGCATCGTATTTTTTAGACATGCCTGAGGAAACAGACAATTTATAATGGTAATAGTTGTACTATGTAGAGCGGCATGGTGTCTTTTCAGGCGGGTACACTCTTTCCTTACCATCCCTGATTTTTTTTTTCACCATTTTTCTTCCCGTTTCCTTTAGTAAATTGCACTCCGTAATAATATATAGTTATTATGTATACGACACGCGGATAATGTATAGCTCATGAATGCAGACAGAGTGTTCGGTTTTTTTCTTTCGGGATTATTAATGGGTTTACAGGCAAGAGTACGCACTGTACGCATAATAATACAGCCAACTACCAACGGAAGAAAGGAAACAACTCTATTTTTGTGTAAAGTAGGAGCATTTCCATTACACTTCGTTTTCCCCTTTTCTCCCTTATAATTTTTCACTGGGAAGTTTCTATTTTTACGTTTACCAGAAATGCGTTTTCTCCGGAGGATGCAACAATGCTGTTTGTAAAAACGGTGGTAGGAAAATCCCGAGCTGGTTGGGAGGAGAAGAGAGACGTCATTATTTTTACAGCCATTATTACAATAGGGATGCATGCAGTTTCGTAGGAAGAGTCAGACTTGAAACCGTCTCGTGCGATTTAACAAAAATGGTAAATTGCATTTTTTAAACACTCTCTGCCATCAGAGAACATGGAATTGGCTGCCAGTTAGCCAGTTACTGTGTGTTACATCCTTTTTCCCGAGAGAATATCGGTAAATGCGGCAGCAGCTGCTGTGATGTGAAAAAGGCCAATGGTGGTAGCAACGCGACCAGCAAAGGGCTTTGCTCTGGGAAGGCTGTAATCAAACCAATGGTGCATATCCAATGCCAATACCAAAGCCATCAAAGTGATTGTGAATACAAGCACTAAAAAGAGGAATAGCCTTCAATCTATTCTTTTTTGTGTCGGTGATCCGGGCTCACATGCCATTTATCAGTCATTTTTTTTTCTCCAAAACTACTAGGGGCAACATAACTGAAACGGACGAGCTTTCCACGCTTCCGGTTTGGTATTGCTTGCAACGGGCACCTGGTTTCTGACTAGTACCAACTGTAAGTAAATTAGCTATCGATTTATTACGCATATCGGCTGGTTCTGCTCTGTCAAAGATTTTTTCTAATGTAATTGCCTAAGGATTACATGAACCTTTGTACGATACGCTGTCAGCTATTTGAGAGTCCATTTTCGATATACATGTAGCTATTTACTCAAACTCCCTCTTCTCGTTTACTCCGTTCTGCTCTTCAAACTTCAAAACGGCGCACCTTCCCCCTTTTTCCAGAGAACCAGTCCAATCAAATTTTTTTTGGGGGGAGAGGGCTGATGAGAGGATGTTACATGTCTCTTGCAGAAATAAAATGTTGGCAACTTGGCAATCTCCGTCAATTAATATTTTGTTCACGTTCATGCATTCTTAAATATCTGCTTCTGCTATTGTGCAAAAGTTGTTATGACATTCATAGAATCTACTTGAAAGAACCGGAACCGGAGCCAAAGGTAAACAAATAAAAGCTAAATATATTTTTGAATTCGCTTTGATGTTTTCCTAGCATACGTCCTATTTGCGAGAGGATTCTGGATCAAAAGCAGAAAGGGCATTGTCCTAAAACCCGATTCATATAAAAAGATCTACTATTGGAATCATGAAATCTTTCATACGACGTTTTTATTTGAACTCCTTTCTCTCTCTCCCAGTGTGTGTCTCACTCTATCCGCTGAAATAAACTACGCAGTCTATTTTTACCCTGCAATGGAAAAGCAAAGAAAAATAAGAGAAAGAAAATGTAATGATTCCAAAGACGAATCAAAAGTTATGTGAGCGCAACATATAGTCTTTTTTCACGGGCTGCAAATGGAAAAAAATACGTAGGTTGTCGATGTGTACAGGAATAAAGGTCTGCAGTGTGACGAGCCGAGAATCGTGAACGTGTTTGATTGATTCCTTTTCGCCGTGACTTTTTCATTCGCTAGGGAGACGGAGAAAAACCCGAAAGGAGAATAATAGATAAAGTGAAGTGAGTCGTCGTGGACTGAGCAGTGCAGAGGATGATGGTGACGACGACGACGATGACGATGATGATGATGGTGTAATGTAGATGGAAAATAAATGTGAAGCTCTTAACTGATTGCGAGCGTGATGTACAATGATTGAGACAGAATTCTCCAGGGACAAATTGTACAGCCACGTGTGGCAAGCGAAACGCTATTGTGATTGTGCCGAGGCGGAATGTAAGGAGAAAGGCGAGTTGTTTTGGGAGAACCATTTATTCTTAAAAGGAGATTGAGATGAGGACGACCGCATAAAAATGTTATTTTTCATTTCTCTGCTGTTGTTGTACTGGTGCTGGTGGGAGATACAATCAGTCCTTTGGCGTCAGGGTTGACGATAAAAAAAGAAGGAATCAAAGTAATGGGACTAACGCATTTTGTCCGTTATACTTTATTTTGGGATCAATTTACTTGGAAGGAATTGATAGGCGTGCTTTTGTATGCTTGTGATAGAAGGTATGCATACTTCTTGATTTTGTCATTAGATTAACATAATCAACGATTTTAGAAATACGATTAAGATTTTGGCTAATTGCTATTGATGGTGCCGTCGTGTGAAAGGAGACCCCTTTTTAAAGCTCCCATTTAAAATATATGGGAATTTTTGTCGTCATAGGAGTTTAACCGAACTGGCGTTACAAACTAGCTCGATTCTAAGATAAGGAGTCATTAAACATGTGGCTAAAGATTTGGCTATTTTCTCACGCCAGGTTGGTTAAGCTCTCTTATAACGACGAAAAACCCCCATGTATTTTAAATAGGAGCTTAGGTAAGGAATCTCCTTTCCTAACGAACCGATTTCATTCACCATATAGCATGCTGATCTGTAGTTTCTATTAGATTGCAACCAGTGTACCTAGTTCAGCTACTCTCGAGCACATACACGCGGTATCTAAGTAACATAAATTTCACTAGATCAGATAATTTAATGACGATACGATGACGATTTTAATTTAATTAAAATGATCTACTTAATATTGGTACGTTTTTCCATTTCTCTACCACCATTCACCATTAGAACACATATACAACATACATAAAATACGAAAATATTTAACAAATTATTGTTATTTTTAGCCGGTAATTATTTATCATAAGTTTACATCCATAGTTCTGTGTGATTGCGATTCCATTATTTTTCCTACGGTCAAATTGCCATTTGTATGTAATGACGCCTTTCAAAATATGCTTTTTGGGCACATAAATTATGCTGTTCCTTAGGGAAATTGTGCTCTTTATGATTTTTTTTAAATATCAGGAAGTAGCGTTTTACAAGCTGTTTTCAGTTTTTTACAACGATTACATAACGGAATGGATGTATCAAAATGGTAATCCACATTTATTAATATTAAACGCT
The DNA here is from genome assembly GCA_027744055.1 of Callyntrura sp. NNG-2020. Taxonomy (NCBI): domain Eukaryota; kingdom Metazoa; phylum Arthropoda; class Collembola; order Entomobryomorpha; family Paronellidae; genus Callyntrura; species Callyntrura sp. NNG-2020. Next base: position 16,048 of record JAHZNE010003173.1, read on the forward strand.
ATCTATGTCATTCTGTAGCTTATAAGTGCACGTATGACACATGTCATATTTTGATTCCGTTTGATGTATATTAATTACGCATAAAGTACAAACTAAGTGGAGGTGTTCAGAGTGTGTTTGTGTGAATGTATGTAGATAAGCAAGAAACGTTGAGGAAGTGTTTAGGATGTGTGCCGATAAATTCTTATCACTGCTCTGCTCGGCCTTTTGGTATCAAGTATTTGCACGTGAACATCCAACATCTTCAATATTGAGGCATACATTGTGATAATGCATCGGATCAAATTAATACTGCATATCACTTATTAACCATTTCTACTCCATAAATGTAAACCAAAATATCGTACTTTTATTTTCCTTGCAAAATTCTTATTTAATGATAGCAATTGTCATTACAGAATATAACACAGTACGCACCCCGTTAAAGTACGTCAAACGCTCTCTCATCCAAAAATTGGGACCACCGACGCAATGTCATCCAAATTTAGATGACAGATAACTGACAAACGATCTGTTAAAACAGTCCATTTATAGACTCGTTCTCAATACCAAATTCCTCTCTACTCCCGATATACGCCAGCTGTAACTGTCCCCATACACTTGAATGGCGGTTTATATCCAACCGTCGATATTATTCTTAGGCGATCATCCTTATTCCACACAATTTTCCCGTATCATCCTCCCATTTTTTTCCTCCTTGTGTGTGCCTTGCCTGACCCACTTCTTTCACAAGGACCTCTTATATTGCTCCCTTCAACGACTTTTTTAGCCTCTTCCGCAATCTCCAATGTTTTCGCGCTTTGCGTTTCTCTGTAAACCGTCGGATTATCCCACCGCCGCTTCCTTCTCACTCAACCCAGCGCGTACAAACTTAAAGAAAAATGTACTCCAAAGGAATAAAGTGTGCTAGTGTTCGTCCACATATAACTAGTACATGTTTATTCTAACTTTTGGAGAGAGTGTCGTGTCGCTTTTAGGCATTCTTGAAAACACATTAAAATCTGGAGCGTCTGGACAATGTGTCAGTGTCATCATCAGCTTTCATGGACAACTAATAGTATCATACGACACCTAATTCAATTTTTTTTCGGCTCGCCAACAATATTTCGTAAGAAATACCACTTTCCCTATGAAAACACTTTTGGCCACTTTAGTCGCCCGTCGCCCGCACGACGGGAACTTGGTCCAGCCATATTTTCTCGTTGTCTCGCCGTCTTTTCAAACAAACAGGGTTTTTGTTTTGATTTGCCTGCGTTGACAAGCGTATTACGGGAGGACACGACAAACAAGGAAAAAGTCGCTACAAGCCGGTTTATTCTGTTTACTAATAAAAAGTAGTTTACTTCCATTCCTCCGCCCACCCACAGCAAATATAGCGATTGATTTTTCATTTTTATCTTTAAGCATCTGATAGAAGTTCCTTTTTTATTCCCAAAAATATGCCAATCACCTGTGCTTCTTGGAAGCCTGTATTTGCCACTACTTAAGTACCTGCTTACCTCCCTCCTCTCAGTGGCCTTTATTTCACTCAATTTATCCTTTCGATTTCATTTTCCCTTTTCAAGAAAAAAATGTCATCTTTCTTTATTGTTTTATAAAGAATTCAATTCAGTCATTTTTTCCAGCAAACGAAAATATCTTTTCATTTCACGTGAAATTTTCCCCAAGTTTGTTCTTCCTTTTTTGTTTTCTCCTTCCCTCCATACAAGTTTGACACCACTGGAATTTGCTTCCAATATAATAGACTCTCTTTCTCTCTCCCGTCACTTCTTTTCAATATGTCATGAGTCAGCTTTCTCTCTTTCAAGTCCAACTCACGCTGCACTACTCTCTTCGCCTCCAACAAACACATATGAACAGGGCGAGAATATGTGAAAGTGACTTCCAAGAAAAAAAATCCCAGGCAAGAATCCATTTTAGTTTACTAAAACACTCCGAGATTGATTTTATATTCACTTTGGTTATCCGGAATTTACAAAAGAAAATATTTCTCTGCAAAAAAGGAAGAAAAAAATTACTTGTGAAACTTTAAAAGGAAAGTAGTAAAAAGAGGGCTGTTGCAAGCTTTTGCCACCACTCTGCTATCTTCACTTTTTTTCTCTCCCCTGCTGCTTTGTTTGCTGTACACGATGTGCTGAATAATATGGACTAGTGGATAGATGAAACGAGGAAGTGTGAATGAGTAGCTGTGAAGTAGCATCATCTTCATGTCTAGTCATCATCCTTATCTGGTAACATGTGCTTGCATAAGTATAAAAGTGAGCAGGGCTGCAGGGAGGATACAAAGGAAAAGAGAATAGAAAATAAGAGAGAGAGAGAGAGAGAGAGCTACTACTATAATGCCTATTTCTTTCTTACAGAATAGGGGTACCTTGTAGAGAAAAGGCTTTCTGCCGGTTTCTTCGTCAAGTTAATCTCTGATATAAATTGGGTGAGATACTTTGAGTACCTATCTGTCTACTACATTAACATCATCTATCTGAGCGAGAAACTGCACAAAGTTGTACACAGTTCCGGCAGAGGAATTGGTACAGGCTTTTCTTTGAGAGTAGCACACACACACGCAACAACTTTTCTCTTCTTTGTGTAGAAAGACACACCGGAGAGGGGAATAATGTTGCAGCAAAGAAGCTGCGGCGATGATGATGATGATGATGACGACGAGATTGATCGTTTTCTATAAATAATGCGTATACTTGAGCCATATTATCGCAATTTTTTGCCAACTTTTTCAAATAGTTTCTCTCAGGCTAATGTTGTTGCATAGTTTATGGACGTTGTGCCCGAAGATGGTGGGGGAAAGATCCTACCGTTCAGCTTTGGAGCAATTGTCTTTTTGTGAGGTTGCTTCCTTGTTACATTGGGAAATATAGTGGACCAGATGGAAAATAGAGTAGTGTGGTACACTGCAGTCTGGGGAAGAGAAAAATTAGTTTATACCTATCTCTGAGTTTTATTTAATGAAACTTAAGTGCGTATCCTTATGCGTGTGGTGGAATGCTGCTGTAATAACGATGGGCATATTTTACGAGGATAGGGCCAATGCCACAGTCCAGTTCACACGTTTCACCACGATAAAGCTGTACGTCAGCAGAGATCGTGTGTTGTCATGCGGAAACTATTAGTTACAGAAGAGCATAAAAATATTGTAAGTAAAGAAAGTAATGCTGACTACAAGCACCCTGGAAGGAAAAGTTGCGTAGGAATAAGTAGAGTTGGGTTACATAAATTGAAACAATACGGTAAGCAGTCTAGACGGCGGGAGGATAATTTTTGTTTACTCTGCTTCCATTGTTCATGCGTTATAAATCCACATCCATCCATCCATGCTTAGATACTGTTGCTCTGCTTTTAACTTTGAGAATTTCTACATGTGCAGATTCAGCAGGATTCTAGCAGGCTAGACAATTGTTAAACTGTCAAACTATGGACAGTACAAAATTTGGGAATGAAAGGCATGTTCATTGTCGACAGCGTTTATACAATATTGTAGGTAATTTGGGTAACCACATTTGAAGACACCTTTATTTACACATGATTGTACAACGAGTAGGTTTCTAGATTAATTGTCTTGTTCATGCTAGAAACATACTGAATCTGCACCTGTCCAAATGTTCAACGTTAAAATCAAAGCAACAGTATGTCAAATTTGTAAAGTTTGTATATATAGCTGCATGCGTATAACTTGTTTCTATCAATCTATCAAAACCATAGACGTATTGGTAGTTAAATATAAATAATTTTGCAGATATAATATTTAAGCACAAAGGGCGTTAAATGTGGTATTTTAAATTACGGCGATTGCAGTATCGACTTTCTTCAGAATTTATATAAATATTGAATGGGATATTTTATATTTTGGCCAAGTGTTGTGGTTTAGAAAGTTATTATTGATTAGGGACTGATACGTCGTTGCCTTAAAATAATGCAACATGCTGAACGCCGAAAAATGAATAAAGCTACAAAACTTATATGGGTTGGTGTACTAGGTGCATGTGATGGTTGGGACCGAATAACGTGTAGATGTTATACTATGAAATATGTTTTTATTTTTATTGCCTTATTATATATGCGTGTAATTGTAGCATTTTTGTAGAGCAAGTAACTTGTATATGTGGCAATAAAAGGTTTTAATGCATAAATCACTGGTGTACTCATCGAGTATTGTTTATGAATGGCTACATTTATTAATATTT
>JAHZNE010003174.1:0-73034 GCA_027744055.1 Callyntrura sp. NNG-2020
GTTTTTCTAACGCTGAGTGCTCATTTATATGTGTGTGTAGCAATTGTAGGGAAAATTACGCAAGGCAATAGTCATCCATCTAGTAAAATGTAGGTATGTATGTTAATGTAAATTAATGTAGTCCATGTCGTTAGAAAATATAGCGAAAGCATATATTATTTTATTTTAAAAAAGGAATTTAGCGTCTATGTCTTAATATTAACATTTTAAATTTTGACTGCCATTATCCCCGCCGCCCTACTGTCGTCCTGAGTCATGACATGGTAAGCGTAGTGGTAGTAGCATGTACTACTACTAGTAGTAGTAGTAAGGCGTTGTAACCCTGCCAATCGCCAATAACATGAAAAGACGTTCCATTCAACAAATCTCAAACGACGACGGCGACAACAACAACCACTGTCTATGTCAGTGCACCATCGTCATACCTCAATGCAATTTGCCAGGCAAAAAACCATAAAGATACAGAGAGATTTTTGCCAACAAACAGCCTGACCTGATCCTGCCCGAGAAAATGGAACTCGTGATGATGATGATGATAATGATGATGATAAATAATATAAACAAGTAACCAACGATAAATGAAACGGCATACAGCATAATAATATTCCCACATAAAGCTAGCCTCTCTGGTGCACAGTAACTCACGAAATATTATGTACAGCATACCTGTCAGTTAGTGAGGAACATTTGGTATTCGTATTTCCAACAAAATTTATCGATTGGATTCCCTTTCCCTTGAAAAATGGAGACGACAACGTTGGCGGGATGTCGACAACATTCCTTGATTGATGACCACGTAGACAAGGAGAGGAATTTTAGCAACGAAAAATGTCTTCACGATAATTCTGGTGAGGAGGACACATACGTTGTGCACGAGGAGAAAGCTTTCTGACGGGGAAATATATTTTACAAAATTAAAAATCCTTCCAATCCTTAAGCCTCTTAAATCATTCAATTATTCCAATACTACACTACCACTACTAGTTATCCTTCCCATCCGTTTCTCTTGCTTTGCGCACCACTGCTTCACTTCTGCTTACGTATCCCTTACATGCTCTGGCTTTGCTTCGTCAACTTTCATGTCACCCATTAAATTGTTTCGGTTCTCCCAAACTTCTTTTTCATGAGTTTTTTGCACAAGCTGTTTATCATTTAAGGTTACACTACAACCATTACTATTTTACTACTATTCCTGCTGTTCCTCCTCTAATAATAATAACAACAACGAGCATGGCAACATTTTATATCTTCTCTAACAAACACACAAGTGACATTGATTTTATTACAAGCAACAACGCCAACGCCGTTCTCCCCTTTCAGTGTCGGTTTCCCTCACCATCCTGCATCCACGACAAAGATGAGTTATCATTTCGTACACAAGTTCTCTTGGTTTACTCCCAGAAATCAGAAAAGTGTGGTATGATGTCCTGGTGAGATTATCGGTGAAAGAAGACCGCAAGAGGGAGAGGGAGACGGGAAGAGTTTATGACAAATTTTATTGCTTGTCTTGTAATAAAATAGGACTACTAAAATTAATTGCTTACGTAGATGTCCATGTGGTAGTTGTAGTAGTGGCAAGACTAAAAACAACAAACATGTTTTACTAATATCTTTATACAATGTTCCCTTGACAAGAAAAAAACCGTTCCCACTAGTTTTGTGTTGCTGCGTTTACTACCACTACAATTACAAAGTTTTACATACAAACAAACAAACTAGAAAACTGAAATAACTTAATAATCTTTTCAGAAATCTGTAGTAAAGTTGATTGAGACCCAATAGTCAGTCAGTCCTACTACTTATTTTTACGGCGTGTAGCTTCCCCTTTTATTTTTTTAGTGCCAGCAAAGCTTTTTGTGGTTATGGGTGGTTTGTTGGGTGTGTGTCAGTTGTAGTGTTCGGCATAAAGTGACAGGTAAGCCTCCCCTTATCGGTGGGTACAATCCTGCTAGAGATCAACGATTTTTATTGTAAAAAGCATAGGTAAAATACGTGGGAAGAGAAAGCTGCTCTTCGACTGAAAGCGGAGGTTCTTGGTGCAGAAAATCCTTTTTAATTCTAATTAATGTAAACAATGAAGCATACTGGGTAATAAATCATTTTTTGTTCTACACGACCCATAGCAAGGTTGTAAAGTCGCTTCTGCGCGAAAGAATTTCCTTTTTACTCCTGTTCTGATATCACGTGCCGTTAATCGTAAATGTACATCTAGTTTGAACATTTTGGTTATTTACTGGTGAATGCAATAGACAAATACAACCAACTCCATTCAGTTAAACGTTTATGATTTCCTGGATCAACTTTATACGAGTCAGCGACTTTCGTCTCTTTTCTGTTCCATCATTTCCTTTTTCATCATTAGCGTTGTATGTTTTTCCTAGACGCGCCTTGAGCTTAATAGTTTGAAATACAGAATCACTCTAAAATAGCTGCAAATTTACCTTCAATTTCAATTTTTAAGCTAATTACAGACTGGAAATTAATGAATAATTGTTGATAATAGAGAATAATAGGTAAATTATTTATGACTAGCAAATGAGTGAAAATTTAATGAAGACGCCAAGGTTCATAAAATTTAATTCACCAAACACATGCGAACGAAAACCGAACTAAATTACTATTTTAAAAAACAAGGCACCTTTTAGTAATGAAAATAGATTGCCAAGTTCGTGTTGGTTGCCATGACACCCACTGACAGAAGAATACCGCGCGTGTCCGTAGTGACTCATGAAAAAAAACAAAGTAAGAAGGCGTATTATTATCACATCGTTGATTGTCCTCAACGCCACAACCACAACCGCAGTTCTATAAATTCTGAAGCAAGTGGAAACATTAGTAGAGAAAAAGGAAGCATTATTTTAAATGAAGCAACTTCCCTACCTATACCAAAATCACGATTACAATCAGCTCGTCGACGAATCTTTCAAATTGACGGTTCAGCATTCGCTGGCTTTAACAGTAATTACCCATGGCCCATACCAGCTTAACTCAATTTCGTGTAATTTTGCAATTTTCTCCGTTCCCTCTTCTCATTTCTTCTCTGTAACTCTTTCATTCTCTCACTCTGCGCGTGTGTAAGAGACATCATCATGATTATCATCAGCGTTACGATGAACATGAGGCATGCATGAGTCATGAGAGATGAGTTTTTATGAATTTGCCAGCTGCCACTTTAAAAATAAATGTAATATATTATGTACAAACTTATACTAGTTATACTTACCTATGTACTTACAGGCGAACCCGAATTAAAAGTACAAAAATAAGTACGTCCTTTATCCTCTGGTACATTGCTAAAAAAAGTGTACCTAGCTATTTTGACTGCCGCTGGTTTCTTCTTTTTCCTTTAGAAAAGTGTGTCTGCGGAGGTAGCTACGTACTCATTTGTCGTGTCATCTTATTGGTCTGTAAAAATAGGAGAAACAATAATAATAACACTACTGAGAAAATGGTGCACACCACTGACGTTTGTACATGTACGGTGGGTCTCGTTGTCGCTCTATGCACTTTTGGTGAGCTGATTTCATTTTGTCAACACACTTTTTATCCCATTATGAAAACAGTAGTATTTATTAATATGCTACACACAAGGTTCGACGCGAGTGTCACCACACTTGTGGTCATAGTAATTTGGACAGAAAGAAGGTGTGTTTACACTACTAAATTGGGCTAATGGAAGGAAAAAGAGTTAATGTTTCATTTTGACGGGCAGAGGCAATATAATATATGTGGATATTTTCTTTCCGCTTTGTCGTCTTTCGGGGGCCATAGATAACACAATGTGTAATGTAAACAATCGGGCCGATTTGTCGGGAGAGATTTTGAGAAAGAGAAGGAACAACAAGACCCCATAAAAATGCAGACAGTAATAATTGATAGGTACATGAGGAACAAAAGAGGTTCCGAGGCTGTATCACCCAAAAATCACCACAAGTTTTACCTTTCCCCGTTTCATTGAGTAAAAGTTTGAGGATGAAAAGAACAACGCTAATTGAGACACAATCTAATGATGTCAAGGGAAACAAGAGAAAGTCGGAGTAGGTAAATTAAAGAAGGCAGCGAAAAAGAAGAGGATAATTTTGTGTCAAAAAGATAATCAACGCTATGTACGTAGGTGATAACCACCGCCATATCATCAGTAAGATTTCAGCAAGCGCCTTTTTTCATGTCAGGAAAAGAATTTTAGACGAACAGCGCTTCTTTGAATGTTCGGGAGTAATAAAAATAAGCTGCTATTGCTTCATCACTAGGAGTGTTACAGTGCAAGTTTATTTACACACAGAAATGTACACATGTGAAGTGGCTGTAACGTTGTCTTGATGGGTTATTTTCCCAGCCCTGCGTTGTCTTTAATAGCGTTAGATCTTTCAGTATTTGTCCTTCCATCCGGACACGGCTGATGAATACAAGTGACTGGCTAATGATTTATTAAATTATGTTCTAGACGTTAATCTGTAACATGGACATTCCGCATTCGGAGACAGAAGTTGAATTTTTATTTTTGGAGATCCAAATTTTATTTCCTTAACACTTTTATTAAGAGTCAGCAAAGTTGATATTTTTAGGAAAATCAAACTTTTAAACAAGTAGATATTTATGCAGTGCAAAATTATAATGCAATACTTGATCAAATATGTGCTTATATTCAAAATGGATGGTTAAAAAGGCGGATTATAAAATGCTTAAAATATTTTTTATGTATCCACATGTTCAGCATGAAAATTGCTTGAACAAACGAAAAAGGTAGAAAAAAACTAAAAATATTAACTCTGGGAATTACTCATATTATGAGGAACAAAGTGATGGCATTATTATTAGTACTGTCTACATAGTTACCTTCCGCCGCCACCGAAATGGCAAACCGCTGCTCCAACTTGTCTTATCAGATCTTGACTTTAAGATCATTAAAAAAGCGTATTTATACAATTTCCTTTCGCTTAATCCTATTTTCCATCCCATCTGCTTTTTTCTGATCTTTTCCTGCAGAAGGAAATTCATCGACGAAACATATGTGTGTGTTGAGTTGACTTTTGACTGTATTGACTTTGGGCTGCGGCACATGGCTTTGCATTAACTGCGTGTAAAATGTGTAAAACCAAAAAGAAGATGTCATCAAGTCACCATCACATCGTCGTCCGTCGTCAAAGCCATACATTTATTTACGTTGCCAGGGTTCCCTTGACAACGACAAGCCGGTAATGCTGATTTTTGTATTGATGTTAAAAAAAGGAGAGAACTTGGTAATTTCCCGTTTTTCACATCTGCACCCGTCTCTTACACTACACATGAAAGGAGGAGGTTGACGATGATCATGATGACGATACGAGGCGATGAGAGAAGAGGGGAGGACGATACACACAAAAGTTGATACAACAGCTTTGTTGGCAGTGCTGTTTTTGTTTTTAGTCCTTTTCTTCAGTTACAAATGTACCTCTCTGTTTTTTCTTCTACCAACCCCTCTGAACACAGAAGCGTCTTCTTGAGTGTCTTACACACACACACACGTACGCACGCATTTTTATTTTGTAAAACTCAGGATTTATTTTACATCTACACACATCTTCAAATAAGTGGTACAACAATAATTTCTTGTCAGATAAATTTACATTTCATAATTGAAAATGGCAACACTACGTCTTTCCTGAAAGGACATGCAGACTGTGACGTGTGTCATTAAAAGGATGTGGAAGTAGTGCGGGGGCGAATAATGCCACATGGCACAGGAAATTTTAAGAATGAAAAGTACATACTAAAAGTTTCGCATTATATATATTTCACCGTGTCAGAGGGAAAGTGCGACTGTCATTGCCAAGAAGTAACTACGAAATCCGTAAAAGAAGACTGTTCCTGTCAGACAGAAAAAAAATGATTTGAGTCGTTAATTGTATCTTGTTTCATCAACTGCACCAGCGGAAATAAATACTTTCAAAATAAATATAAAACAACAATAACTTTGTAAAAAAAATTAATCTGCTCTCATCTTGAGCTACAAACTGACGCACGCTTTGTTAACTATTAAATCGCGTTTGACAATACTTCACGGCTTTTGTGCACACCGTTTCCTTTCCAAAATCATTTTTCTTTTGCGTAAATCTCCCTTGATAATGATGACGACCTCGACGACACTCATATCGGCTTACAAAAAGATGAAGCGGAATCGACAATGTGGGAATTTGATTCAGCAGCGAGCGGTTGTCTTGTCTTGTCTCTGTCGGCCCGAAAAATGGCGGCAACGATTTATTCGAAAACATTCTTTTAGATTTACAAGTCATGTACACTTTGCAAGTTATAAGCCCCACCGGGAATAAAAAAAAGCCGTAAATAAATAAATAAATAAGTAAATTTCACAAGAGATGATCCGAAAGTGTCTCCCCTGAGGTCGATATATAACCACGCATGAAACTTACATCTATATATGACTAATCGACACCACCAAAACGTATTTGCATTGCTTGAGTGTATTTGTGAGGGAGAAGAAACGAGTAAAGTGTAAAATTTCGTTATTTTACACATTTGCGCATAATGATGCTGCCCCCAGAAATAAAATAATAAAACGGGGAAAACACTAAAAAAAGAAAATGTGTTCAAGCCTTGACAAGTAATCTTGCTGAGAAATAAACATGTAAATGAGACAAATAATCATAATATCGTTAATGTTACCACTAATATTTGTATGTTCGTGACATAATAATCGTAGATAAGAGCGCGGCCAAAATTTATGGCAGATTTATAACGATTTGTGCTTGTTATTGTAAAGGCTTTCTTTGCTGGTTTTCAAATTACGTAGACACTACTCATATGTCATGTCAGTCTCGTTTTCACTGAACAAGACATATATATACACTATCTTGTATCTAAGGAGGACTCAATTAGCGTTATTAAATATTTCTGTTTGTTGATATTTTTTCTTGTGTAGCAAGACAGTGGATGACATGTGGGATGCGGTGGATCGACCTGACAATGTTACCCAAACCGTTTCGAATATTTTAAAAAATTATGATATTCGACTCCGTCCTAATTTCGGAGGTATGCGTAGTTAGTTAGCTAAATAAATGGAACATTGGTGGAAAGAGAGGAGAGCTATAAATATTTCAAGACAAATTCGCTAAAATAATAAAAAATAATTAGATAGGAAGTACAGCTTCTCTAACATATTTTCTTTTTCTTCGTCCTTCTCTTACGTGTAGGGGATCCATTATACATAGGGATGGAGCTGACGATTGCAAGTTTCGATTCCATTTCTGAAGTGAATATGGTAAAATGGACAATACAAAAGTTGCTTGTTTTTTTTTAATTTAAAAATGTCTCCCTTGTCACCAGGGAGCATGTGGCCATCATTATCATTAGCAGTAATGTGTTTCCTAAAAAAGTGTGTTTGTTCTTTGGTGTGTCTCTGAAGGATTACACGATAACAATGTACCTTAATCAGTATTGGAAGGATGAGCGGTTGGCATTCAGCACGCGAGATGAACAGCTCACATTGGCAGGAGACTTTGCAGAGAAAATTTGGGTTCCGGACACATTCTTCGCTAATGACAAAAACAGGTTTGATCCAAGTTCTATTTTCGTTGTTACCGCGTCGGTGCGTGGCTACTATTGAGGAACAGTAAAATTTTAGAAAACGAAGAAATCCTCTATCATCTCATACCTCCGTCTAAATGTTAGAAGGAAAAAGAGACAAGCTACTATTATACAGTGACAAGGAAGAGAAAAGAATGAGGTTTCTGAGATGACGATGATGGACGATAATAGGGAACGCCAACGCGATGATGATAAGCAGAGAGGCTTTAGGGTGATGAACGAGGAAATAGTTTTTAAAAAAAGTAGCGTATATATCGTCCTCATCGCGTTCATCATAAAACTGTCATAGATCCCTGCTTGAGTTCACCGTGAGGTCTGTGTTATTTCAAGTTCGCTAAAAAATGCTTCCTTGATCATTTGTGTCGAGATGAGGAGTTTTTCGTCGGGCTTCAGGTTGTGAGCTAGATTTTTGTAAGAAGAAAGCGGACAATGTTTCAATTAGAGAGGGAAGCGTGTGCGGAGAAAAGCTACTCTACATGTACACACGTTCAAGCATGGATAATAGTTTTTCTGTTTACTTTTTTTAGTTTCCTACATGACGTGACGGAAAAGAATAAAATGGTTCGGTTGGCAGGTGATGGAAGTATCACGTACGGAATGAGATTTACAACAACGCTCTCATGTCAGATGGACCTTCACTATTATCCATTAGACAGTCAAAACTGCACTGTTGAAATTGAGAGTTGTAAGTGAATATTGATGATGATAGGAATAATGAATCGGGAAATGAATAAGCGGGCATCTTATGAACGTACATGCTTGTTTGTTACTGATGCTCAGATGGATACACGGTAGCCGATGTGGTCATGTATTGGAAGAGTCCGGGGGTAATGGGGGTGGAGGATGTAAAAATACAGCAGTTTCGTATAGTCCGCTACGAGACAAATGACAGGATAGAATTATTGGCAACCGGAGTTTACCAAAGACTGTCCTTGTCGTTTGATTTGAAACGAAACGTAGGCTTCTTTATATTCCAAACCTATCTGCCTTCCATATTGATTGTTATGTTGTCTTGGGTGTCCTTCTGGATCAATCATGAGTCCCCTCCTGCTCGAGTGACACTGGGCATCACAACGGTGCTGACAATGACAACGATCAGTGCCGGAGTGAGGTCCTCCTTGCCCAGAATCTCCTACGTTAAAGCTATAGATATTTACCTTGTGATGTGTTTTGTGTTCGTTTTTGCTGCCCTTCTTGAGTATGCTGCTGTTAATTACATGTTTTGGGCGGCCAAATCACCCCCGCCTCCGCCAAAAGTGAAGAGGAAAAAGGAGAAGGATAAAAGACATAGTGTCGGTGGAGGGAAAGCAAATTCTGTAGAACCATCGTCCAGACAGAGATTTGCAGATTCAGCTCGGTCAATCTTTCGCTTGTCCAAGAAACGGAAGCTTACCCCGTCTGAGAGGGAATCCAGTGTACCCACTCCAGCGGTGGTGGTGGAGAAAGAAAGAGTTATTCCTCCAGTGGTAGCGTCGCCTCCCATTAAGCTTCAAGACTTTTCGTCCCCGCCGCCACCACATCCATTATCAGCGTCATTAACCACCCCTTTTAAACCCGTCGCTGGACCACCACCAACGTTAGTAGTTCCCCAACAACAAGCTGTACGGCCCCGATCAATCACACCAGCTACTGCCCCGTCAGCACCATCTACGTCCGTGATTCCCTCTTCCCATGGAGTAGAATCTTCTACATTGCCCAGGGAATCCACCCAACATAAAGACAGTAGGAAACGAGTGTCTAAGGAACTAGCCCAAGACATTTTAAAAATTAGTGCGTTGCCAGCACTCAGCTCAATTGAGGTACCTGCCAGTACCTCCGGCGCCGGGGATAATACCAGTGTGTCGTCCACTCTAAATTTACCAGTTCCACGAATTGTAAGAAGTACAAGTTTTTCAGGCCTTTCAGGTGTTCAGCACCCGTCCCATTTGGGAGTATTGCCACAACAAGCGAGATTTTATCCACCTACCTTCCCTGTTAAACCGAAGCTAACGTGGAAGCAAAGACAACAACGAGTTTTGCAGAGTATTCGAAAGCATGCAAAATCCTTTGAGGAGAAACTTCCCAACATTAAAAAAGACGTTACGATAATTGATAGATTCTCGAGAATAGTCTTCCCGCTTTCCTTTCTCCTTTTCAACACTGTCTACTGGAGCTTCTACTTTTTCAATTCGTGATGACAATGTACGAGTGACAATAGATCAAGTGAGGAGTGTCGGTCGATTAATAAGCACTTCTATATATGTTACATATTCCTCGTCCATCCCTTCAACCCTTTGGTTTTTATAAGGGCGTCGACATTTGACACGACCAGTGACCTATGATTTTATTAGCCAATTATTAGTGTTAATAGGTATTTAAGAACTAGGTAAAGTTCATCACTGCAACTTCACAACTGCCGTTTACGGTCCAAATGATCACTTTGATATCGACTTCGATATTTGTAGCATCTAGCAATTAACTTGAAGTTAAATTTAATCGTAAGTTTTCCAGTGACATTAACTAATAATACAATACCTTAATCCAGACTGTGTCTTCTCTTAAGTAGGTCAGATATGTATTGAAATAGCAGCAACCACTTACAACAATATAATTACATGTAAATTGTGTGGTGAAGCATTAAACCTTAAAATATATTGATAAACTCCAAAAAATAATCCAACGACACTTGTACATGAATTCAAAATTGCTAGACTAACTGTAAGTCAGGAGATTTTTGACTAGTTAGTGTATTGACTTTTTGTTAGTGTCCGATTATTTAACGAGTTAGTAAGGCGTAAAGAAGCAATTGTTATATACTTGCATCACGTTAGATTTAAGAGTTTTGTCGGTAGTAGTGGTGCCCCAAATTCCATTTTTAATATTACATGATTTTTGACATCTTAAAATGTTCACACATTTAAGTTGATGATATACGTATGTACATGTTAGGTTTGTTCCACTATACGCGATAAACACCAAGACATCCTTTTAATTAACAGTTAACAGTATAATAAATTAAATACGTAAAATATGGACATAATATTAATGGGAATTTAGCCCCCTGTTATTCTTCTCCCATATATGCAATTACTATATTAAATGTATATGTGTGTACTGTTTAAGGTGCTATTACTACTATAAAAACATTTTAAAAAACCGTTAAAAATAAGACAGACTTCAATTTACTGCTTTATGCTCATTAATTTAAATTATTCTGCTAAAATGTATGTTAGATGTTTTAATTGTACTCCTAAACGCACGGTGGTAATAGGCATTTAGCGTTGATTAAATTTAGAGTTTTTTTTTGTTTAATGAAGCCCTCTTTTAGCTTGTCCGTTCGTTTAAATTGTCACGTGTATTCCCATATAACTTTACTGAAAATACATTTAGTGCTTTGTCTTTGTGAGAATGTAATACGTGCACGCACTTTCGTGTACATGTAATTTATTCATTTCCACATAGGTACGTTAGAATCTACATTTTATCTAGAAAACGATTTTTGAGATAAACTAAATCGAGATTATTGCCATGAACCTTTTTTGGTGTGGTAGCTGTGGTAGATGATTAGCAATAACGATAAAGTCGTATATCGTCCACTGTTGTTGACTGTGTATATACTGCATAATGCACATTCACCGAAGAAACTCAATAAGATGCAAATGATAACGAGAATTTTTCACTCTATTTATTACATTATTATTATTATTATTATCATTTACTATAAATGCAGACATGTATTAATAGTTGCTATTTATCAATAATGGTTTTGTTCGCTCTATTACTGTGTAGTAAGTAAGCAGCATGGTAAAATACGATTATCCATTGTAATTCTTGATTAAATAAGAATATTCTAATTCATTGACAAAGATAAAGATCGTTATTTGGACGAAATGGAAAATAATGGTCAAATTATTGTAGTATAAAACCTTAGAAAATCAATTAAAATAAAAATGAAATTTACATAATATTTGTACGAGAACGATAAACAAACGGACTCTCTGTAAACCCATCAAAAGCCCTAGTAAATTGTAGGACGTGTAGTTTATCATTGAACTATATTAAGTTAAAATATATTAATTGTCGTCATGTTGTTAAGTTTCATAATGTTACTATGATAACCAATACACCACAATAAATATGAGTTTAGAAAAAAAGAGTCTGGATAAAAAGTCATTGTCACATATCCCCATGTTTTTCAGTCATTTCATCAAATCCAAAAAAAACTAATGAAGAAAGTTAGTCCATCCAGCAACTCCAATTAGTACGTCATTGCATGTTTCGTTGAAACGGAAAGTCAATAATGATTGTGCTCAATATTTGGACTACTTGAGTTTAATTGGATAAAATTCTCAGAAAAATCCAATTACCTCATGTATCGACTCTAACAATTTTTCTAAGAAATCTCATTGTTCGACAGGAGCAATAACGTACCTATCAGTACCAATAAAAGGTCTATGCGCTCATTCGTGTACAGGAGTGGATTGATAAATTGATTTGTAAGGATAATTTGACCGTCCAGGGTTCATTTACCATTTAGATTTTACAGGAAGGCACCAACATTAAAATATTCCCTTCCCTGTTCCAACAAAGGCAGATTAATCGTGGAGTTACTCTTTGGGAGATTTCCTGTCGCTTCTTGATCTCTCGCCAACAACAACGTTTCTACTTATCTCCAGTTCAATAATAATATGAAAATGAGCAGGATGCGGCTTATCGCATTGTAGGAAGCTAGAAAAAATCGATAAAATTCAATTTCGATTTCCCATGCACAATTCATCCACTATTATCCTTTTTCATCATTAACAAAAGAGGGTATGTTACATATCGTGTACATTCGTTCTGTAAGTAACTAAGTGAGTCATTATTTCACTTCACAAATTAAACGTATTTTCTACTTTCAGTTTGGGTTATCCAGATCAAATCTTGATTTTATATGCGCCTTCGTTGCATCCATTGTTAAGCTCACTTGTAATTCTTGTGTGGAGCAGGAAGGAAGCTAACATTTCGAACATTTTTTCACCAGTGCTAACTTTTGTGGCAGTTAATTCCAGGTTTTCATAAAATATTTTAGTACTATTAGTTCTCCGAAAACTAGCGAAATCGAATAGTCGATTTTAAAATGAATTATAACGCTCCGTCCCAACGCATCCGTCGCCATGCCTCCGCCGATGCTGCCACGGGTTCAAGCTTGACAAATAGAACTGGATCCTCATTATCCTCTCGAAGCGGGGTTACTGATAATATCCATTTTCATCATTTTACGACTCCAACAAGCGTTTTCGTCTTTCAGTACCCTGGACAGTACACTCTTAATGTAGCCCAGAACAACCGTTTCATTTGTAATAGTGGTCAGACTACATCCGGGATAGGCGGATTTCAGATGTAAGTTGTCATTCTTATGCGTTCCCACTTTGTATAAAGTTTTTCTACTTCAAAAGTTGCTTAAAATGAGTCAAAATCATTTATAGACACTTAGTCAGGCTTTAAAATTTATTGTTTGGGTATTAAGTTTATGCTATTTTAGGTTATGTTGGGTTTTTTCAAGTTAGGCTAGGCGAGATAACATTTCGATATTTTTACTAAAGGCCCTCTCTTACCTATTTTGGTCTCCATTACTTTGATACCCCGTTCTAGGGCATATGGTATAGGTTTTCTGGGAACGGATATTTTAAGTAATAAATACGGTTGCATTCTTTCATATTCTTCAGGTCTTACACATCTCGTGGGAATCAAGGGGCCATAACAGGGACCGTTGGCACTACTGGTGGTGCAGTCGCCAGGACCACTAACAATGGGATCGACGTATGTGGACGGAGGAAATCTTCTTAATTCTTGGCTTTGTTCTATAAATAAAATTCCGGCGAAGTTACATAGTTATTTTGGGTTTTTCTTAATGTGCGGACACACTCGAAAGGCATTATTTATTTGAAATTCTTTAAAATTATAATGAATAGCTAACGTTGAAATTTGATTTTTCATATTCATGAACATTTAGTTATGGTGTCTATATAATTATATGATGTTGCCTTGTCGAGCAAATTATTAAACAATTTTATTTTACTATATATAATATTTGGGGCCCGGCCGGATGAATCGAAGAAATAGATTGATTAAAATTTGAGTAAATTAACTTTTCAATGTAGAAGGATTTGACGTTATTCACCAGCTTTTAAAATTATTGCAATTATCATATTTTATATTGTAATATTATCGCCAATCCTTGTCTGATTTCATTTACAAGCCCATGAAGCAGCCCATATCTTCTGAAACTTAAAAACAAAAGGTTTCTTGCACCTGGCCCACTCATAGCGAATCGCAAGCTTTTCGTTTCTGATCTGCCAATAATATTGGATATTGAGCTGCCTTTGTTCCACTGTTTCTACTACATACATTCACTCTTCCAGGCTATGTTCATCACTGCAAATAAAATCCCGGCAATTTCACCTAAACTAAATTCATAATTGTAACAACACAATTTCAACTAAAAACACGTCTGCGCATTATGTGAAACTACATCCCTACTTAACATGCATAATTCTCATATTTTGTTGCGACAACCGATGAATGCTCCCTCGAGGATCATCATTTTATGGCGTCCTTCTAATACGCGATAACGACTTCTGAATCGTGAGTCGTGAGCATGGTGACGCGACGGTGTGTAGGGTTAATAATATCATCTGCATTTTCAATCTGATGAAATGTTTTTGTACTTTGTATACACAGCCACGTACTCACTCTGATGGCTTCCTCTCACACACATATTGTCCAATCCATAGCTTACCTACTGACTCTTCACATTCCCACAATGTTAATGATTGCACTGAGCTTGAGCATTGCATTATTGGGAAGACTGACTTTTTTTTAGGAAAATTCAACATAACAGTATACTCTTCTGACCAGGTTGCATTCAATTGACTTGTCTACGTCTGTTTGCTTCTCGGTTTGTTTCACTAGTTACAGCAAACAGCAAAAGAGTACTGTTGGGTTCTTCTTTTCGTGGTATTACCGCGGTGTATTCTCTTTTATTGCGGTCCGTCGTTATATATCCGGTCATTGTGTTTTACGCGTGTATATCAAGAGATGCCTTTGCATACTTTGTTGCAATTTCCACATTTTCAATAAACTAATATAGAGCAGCATCACAAGCAGCAAGAGTAGTAGTGATGGATGATGATAATACAAATGAAAGTTTCTTTTTAAGGGGCCCTCCATGTTCAGCAGGGGCCCTTCGCAGGAACAGTAAATGCGTCGACGCAGCGGTAAAACCTGAAATAAAGCGGATATCTGGGATGGCATGGATTTTTCTGGGGGGAGAAGGATGACTTGTTAGAGGAATGGCGACATTCGTTTGTGAACAGTGAATGTTGTTGTATAAAAATTGTGTTATTATTAAGCAGTCAAGTCAAGCAACAGCAGCAGGAGCAGCAGCAGCCGCCGCAGAGCCACATAATGAAAAGCTATAAACACAAAAAAACACTATTCACTCACATCAACAGCGAAATCAAGGTCATCGTCAATGAGACCTCTCACTTACCTCCGTGCCACCAACCACTACAAAACAAAACTAACATTGTATACATAACGTTACTATTACTTACTGACTAGTGGTGGTGGTACTACTATACTGCTACTACCACTTTAAGTATTGCCAGCGCTGAACTGACTGATAATGATAACAACAACAACAACAACAATAATAATAATAACAGTAGTAACAGTTGTAAGAAGTTAGAAGTGGGTAAATAAATAATAAATGTAACAGGACAGCAGGGGAGAGAGGTGCTGGCTGAGGTGACGAGGCAAAGGTGGTAATGATGGTGGTGGAAAGCAGAATAATATAAATGTTGAGTATAAATAATGGTAGTTGTATGGGTAGGTAAAGAAAAATATAAATGTTACAGATGTTTTAATCACAAGCGTGCAAGCAGCAATAGTGTAACACATTTGCGAATATTACTACTACGGTGAAGAAGTGAGCAGGGGGAGGAGTAAATATTATAATTAATATTAATATTGTAATAATTAATGGCAAGTTGGTAGAGGGAGGTGAGTTGGAAGGCAAAGGAAAGAAAAGTAATGCCATTTAAGTTCAATGGTGCATCACCTTATGTGTTGAGAAGATAGGAGACTTGAGGAGGGATAGCAGCCAGGCACGTAACGTACGACATATTGTAGGGAAGAGAGAGGGAAACAACAGATTTTTGAGGAATAAAAATAATAATTTGTAAGTGGGTAGTGGGGCTAGAGGTAGCAGTGGAGGTAACTGGTTTGTGAAGATCCATAGGAGACCGAAGGGGAAGACGACGGTAGAAGGAAATGAGAAGAAAAGTATCTCTGAGAGAGAAACGCGTCTTTGTCGTGGTCCTGTCCCTTTTTGAATAGTGGAACAAAGTTTGGATTTAGAATTAAATGTCCGCTGCGAGTAATCATCACGCAACATGGATGGATCCTGAGAATGTAGTCGGCGGGACCACCTATTTTTACCCTCATCATCATCATCATCACCCTGGGGGTGGTGGGGGATCTGTTTCTGTAGCAGAAGATGTGCAAAATTGTGTGGACGTGGGTTCCGGGGTGGATCCTATGGAGGATCCGGCCAGTGTGGGAGGACCCATGGTATTTCCATCCTTTTCTATGTTTAGCGGGCAGCCCCCTCCGCATTTGAAAGAACACTCCAGCATGGGAACGACAGGAACGGGGAATGCGGTTGGAAATGGTGGGGGAAGTGGGACGGCGGGCTCACCCACAGGAGGAAATGACCTGGCATCAAGAATACAAAATCTTGGGCCGTCCCCACAGAACGCGGTGGTACATCCTCCACCACTTCAGCAGAATCAAACGAGCTACTATGTTCCAGATGAGGTGAAACTGGAACTAATGCATAGGAGTGCGGTGTTGCTTTCACAACCAAATCCAAATTTGTTTCAGGATCTGCCGGCTCAGATCGATCATTATCACGAGGTTTGCCCTTTAGAAAACACGCATCATCATGGACCTCAAAAATCTTCTTCATTTGGCTATCCCTCCACTGTTTATAAGGCTGTTAATTCCAAGAATGGATTTACTTATTGCTTACGTAGAATACATGGTTAGTCCTTCAATTTGAATTTGAGGAATATTAGATTATCAAGAGCGTAGAAAAAGAATATTAAATATTCATGTTCTTACCTTTATGCTATCACAGGATTCCGATTACCGTCTGGAAAATGGCTTGGCATCATCGAAGCTTGGAAACAACTGAACCACTGTAATCTTATCCAACTCAGAGAGATATTCACGACGAAAGCCTTCGGCGATAATTGTAAGTGATGCAGGTAGTGATGTGTTTGGCTACGTTTGTCACAAATAGTCACAATCTCATACAGTGCGAAATTCATGCTGATATGCAAAAACCAGGTTACATCTGGAAAGAGTCTCTCTACAAAGCGATGTTTATTATTTAAAGCTTTGATATTCGTGTACGACTACTTTCCAACGGCGGACACCCTCATGGCTCGACACTTCCATCGAAATAACCAGGTCAACGGCTATGTGGACCCATTCATCGCTGGAGATCCATCTGTACCGAGGCCGTATAGTCATCAACGAAATTCCCTCCTAAAACACCAAGCTAGTATGCTGACAAAAATAAGTCTAAATATTTTTTTAATTGTAAGAATGTCAGATTTTATATTCTTGAGCTCTTTTTCTCTTAGATTTGCTTCCTGAAAACCTCCTGTGGGCCTACATTGTTCAATTGAGTTCAGTGATTCGTACTATTCACACCGCTGGCTTGGCGGTGCGTTCACTGGACCCTACCAAAGTGCTCGTTACCTCACGAACCCGACCTTCCATCCGCCTTAACTGTTGCGGCGTACTAGACGTGATCACGTACGATCCCAACGCCAATCACACCACGCTCACTCCTTTCTATCAACAAGAAGACCTAGTTGCCTTAGGCAAGCTGATACTCGCTCTTTCATGTAATTCCTTATTAGCCGTGCAACGCGAAAACCTTCAAACTTCCATGGAGCTCATTGGCCGCTCATACTCATCCGACCTGAGAAACTTAATCATTCACCTGATGAACCCCCGAGGCGCTCAATCCCGTTCTATTAATGATATTATGCCAATGATTGGCGCACGCTTTTACAACCAACTCGACTCTGCTAATGCTCGGGCAGAATTGCTCGAACATTACCTCGCGAAGGAAATTGAGAACGGACGACTGTTTAGGCTGCTTGTCAAGATGAATACAATTATCGAGCGACAAGAGTAAAATAAGAAAATATTTATGCTCATTATTTCCTTTCTCAGATACTAAGCGGTAGTAAACGGTGCAAGCCAAGCCATGCTGAAAATTTTGCAAGCGTGCCAACTGACCTAATTACAAATATAACTATCATTATCTATAACATTGAATTTTAACTAATTTTTGAGGAACCGTATATATCACGTAGAAAGATATATTTGTCTTACGGTAGTGCCTAATTATTAGTACCGTTTTCCCCATATATAATCAATACATGAGGTGACAAGTATACTCTTGTTTCAGCTTGGGGTGACTTGGTAGACAAATGCCATGCAAGCAAAGTAAAGTCCCGCTTGATTTGGCATGAAATTTTGTCAGCTTGGGCCGTTCACTACCTAAGCACTGTCTACCTAATGCTTTGTTCTTTGCCAGAATTTTAACACCATGTGATATTATTATCTACTTGTTTTACACACAGGCTTAATCAGGATCCCCAATGGTCCGAAACTGGAGACAGGTACTTGCTAAAATTATTTCGTGATTATGTATTTCACCAAGTCAGTGCAGATGGAAGACCTTGGCTGGATATGTCTCACGTCGTATATACGTTGAACCGATTAGATGCTGGGACCGTTGAGAAGGTACGTAATATCTAATATTTAAAAAAAAGTATTTTGATTGTTTCAGTTGTAAAACACGACGCTACTATGTGCTTATTTTTAATGTTTCTCACATTAAGGTTTGCCTTATGTCCCGAGACGAGCAGAACGTGTTGATCACGAGCTATGCCGAGTTGAAACAGTGTATGGAACAGTCTTTCGGAGAGATACTCAGTAGTAGTGCGTCAGCTGCAACAGCGTCTTCCGCTGCTGTTGTGACAGCAACTTCCCCACTAATCTCACAAGTATCCCAATCCCCTCAACAACAATCCGTAACATCAACAGCAGTTGTCACTTCCGCGCAAGCAATAACCATGGCAAACAATGTAGTAGTTTCAAATAATAACATAATGATTAACTCCACATCCACTTCTGTGGCCATGTCCGCTGCATCTGGCTCATAGCATAAATATTTTGATTATATTGATTAATCTACATCGTAAACGGTAGCAAGTTGTTAAACCTATTATTACCCTTATCGTCATCATTGTTGCGTCATAATATATTGTTATATACATTGGTACATACTAGGGGAAGGGAAGATGATAAAAAACATACATGAAAACACTTTAGGGACTGACTGAAATCAACAAAAAAAAAACTCCGAAAATTCTAGGTAAAAGAAACTTGTAATATCCGACTCAAAAAACTCAATTGCATCTCTTCAAAAGTTCAAGTGCTACTATTACTACATACTACACTACTACTATTACTATGACTACTACTACTACATCAACAAGATTTTAGTGCTCTTTATATATTAAATATTACTCCAATTGCTATTTTTATTATAATCTATATCTATAGTTACTATTATATATAAACACAGTAGTTAAATGGTGGTATTATTAAACAAGCAGTTACTACTGTTGTGTGGCCATTGTGGCATGCAACATTCAACCGCGATTGGAATGACTAGAGAACCGATCCCGTTGTTGTAACAAGCCTTTTGTTTAATTATACTACCAAGTTAGGGTGGAGAATAGAAGCCATGAAAGCTGCTGTGTAAGGTGTAACGTTGATGTTTAACAAAGAGGAAGAAGAACGACAACGATATATTGTAGTGTCAGTGAGGATTTTCCATGATTGGTCCGTTGATGTTGGTTGTGCTTGTCATTACTATTATTATATTATTATGTAACAAATACAAGGTCATTTTTTCTTAGGTATAACCGAATACGCTGTCACTGTAAAATGTGTTGCCGGCATAAAGTTGGGAGGAAGCCGGTCTAGGTGATACACAATAGGTATTTTGTTTAGAAAATATATATTTATTTTTTGTCACTGGAAATCATCCACCGACCTCTGACACCCTCTTCAAATTCTTCTACCAGAGAGATCGGAATAGAGAGAAAAGAGAAGGAAGAAAAACTTTGTTATTTTGGAATGATGGTTAGAAAAAGTGCTTTAGAAAATCCATGGAAACCTAGCATGGTTCTAATAATTACATGATGATATTATTATTTTGTATCCATATTCATTACTACTGTGCAAATTAACAATTAAGTAATACAAAGTAGGCAGGAAAAAGAAATATACCTATAATATATATACACTTGGTGTTTTTTATTTTAATATAACTATTTTAATTGTCTATTAGCTGTCATTTTTACTGCTGAGAGGGTAAACAGCCTTTGGTTTTTATTCACTTTAGAAAGAAAAATTATTAACAATTAGGTAGTGTAGTCCGGCGCCGACAGACAGTGTAATCATATCATAGTCAGCATCACAATTAGTATTATGAGAGATAGTAACAACGGCTCGTAGTTTTTTAAAAAATGTAGTAGAAACTAGTGGAAAATTAGTACGAACGAGGAATTTTTAGGTGTTACAACATTTGTCTGCTAATAATCTCGATCACAACCGTGGCCGTTCCAGTTAGTGTACAGTGACACCATCTACAAATCCATAATATATATTTTATGTATTTTCGTGCTTATTTTAATGTACGTGTGGGAAGGTTAGAACTTTATACAGTTGTAGCCTAGTGTTTTAAATTAATGTTATAGTAAAACCATCACACAACAGTGAAACGACAGTTTAAAAAAACTCGAAACGAATACATATTGCGCATAAATATAAACCGAAAGAAACAGTACTATATCATTGTACAAAAATCATATGGAACGAATACAGAGAAACAAAAAACTTAACCAGTCAAGGGAAAATCGAAAAAAAACTTACTATTTATAAAGCTCATAAAATAATTTTTGTAATAATCGTAGGTGTGTTTTTAAACTCTATTTGTTTTACTTGTTGAATTGTTGTGTGTCGTTTTTTAATGGAAAACATAAGATTGATGGGTTTTTCTTAGCTATACGCTGTTGTTGTTCTGATACTTGGAAGAAACAATCTAATAAGTACCCTGTTATAAGTAAATTTATTTATTTATTTTTATGAATGTGTTTGTCAACGTATGCCTTTTTAAAAAAAAACTGTCCAAGGAACAATTTTTATATGGTAACGAGAAAAGATTCCTATAGAGCTATATATATATATTCTCTTTTCAGGGTTTGTTTTAAATTCAGAGGCATATAAAACTATACAATTAATGGGTAAGATTTTGATATCATCTATTTTGTAATTGTAGTGGCGTTGCGGAGCTTTGTACTTTTGTTTTGTTGTGTTATCTTGTGTATAAGTTATGACAAAGTTTTATGGAAAAACTAAATTAGGACTGAAGCAGGGACAAAGTCGTGTTCGTTTTTAATGTTTGCTGGAGGAAAAATGTTGTCTGTTCGCTTCTCCTTAGCTTTACTAAAAGCGTTTGTTATTGTTATGTAGTGCTACCTCAGTTTATCATTTTATTCTCACGTCACTGTTGTCAGTGCAGAGTTATTTTTGCTGGGCAGATTTTTATCTATTATTGCTACTATTAGTGTATAAGTATTATTGTCAATTTCATTAATATATTTAGGCTTGTTTCAGCCTCTGTTATCATCTAGGGTGTTTTGTCACCGCGTAGGTCTGGCATAATAAATTGTTATCTTCGTTAATGCACAAGCATCCCAGAATTAATATATTGATTCAAAACATGTACATACATAAGTTTATATCTAGAATATGAATAAATAGATT
Source organism: Callyntrura sp. NNG-2020 (assembly GCA_027744055.1). Taxonomy (NCBI): domain Eukaryota; kingdom Metazoa; phylum Arthropoda; class Collembola; order Entomobryomorpha; family Paronellidae; genus Callyntrura; species Callyntrura sp. NNG-2020. Next base: position 21,529 of record JAHZNE010003174.1, read on the forward strand.
GATATAATTATTACTATTATTTTTGGGAGAGAATTATGTTCTAAAGGAGATGGAGATGAGAAATCACGGTAAGCATTCCATACAAGAAAACATTGAGGGCAAGACATTTGATGTCTATATACTTTAAAAATATGTGCACATAAAAAAATTATGATATATATATATATATATATATATACTTTTAAAATAGCATATTATATACCCTATACGTAATTGTTTCACTATGTAGGGATTTATTACTAAGGGTCACATCACATCGTACACACACAGAGACAAACAGACAGACACACAGTATACATGAAATACACATACTATAAAACATATATAAAACACGTTTATGATAAATTGTTAGGTACTATTATTATTTTTATTATTAATAGTTTTATTATTACATAAAATATAAACAGTATAATGAAAAATGATGTCGAACAAAAAAAGCTGTAAAATGACGAAAGAAAAATGATGAATAAAAAATGAGTAAAAACCGGTCAAAAATAAATGCAGAGGTTTGTTTATAGAAGTTTTGTGTTTATTTCAATAACTACGCAACATTTTATAATCGTTAGTAAACAACGTAAGAACAATCTTTAGAAAATAGGGTAGGTATAAAAATCTACATATTGTATATTTGGCATCATCGTTATAACAGGATCAGCATGATTTTAAATTTCTTCACATATGGAGGCATACAACAGGTCTACAGAATGTTCTATAAAAGATGAAAGACTGGATCTACCTAGATAACTATAATTAAGTACCATATAATCTTTACCTATTGTGCGTTGCTTGATTAAGAAGAAGTAATTGTCATCGTTACACTGTTCTTATCTCACAATGGACGGAATGGACGGACAAGCTTCTACAATTTTATAACGGAGGTAAAGCATCCTTTGAAAGCTATGTGTTATGCTGATAATTAAAAATGGCAATAAGAGATGTTCTAGCAAATTATTAAAAACTGTCCAAATAAAAAAAGGTATAGAGATTCGTGTCATGATAATTATATAGAGATGTAAACTGCTAGTTAAGCAGGGGGGCAAAAAAGGAATTTTGAAGTTACACTTCAATTTCCCGGTGCCCATAAGTTGTAGATTGTTTTTGAAGTTCCATGGCCGGTGCATCGTATCGTTGTTGAAATTGCTGCTGAAGCTGGTGATGGTGCATTTGCTGAGGAGAATATCTTTGTAAATCTTCTTCTGGATCATACTCCTGGTGTTGTGGCGGTAGCTGCTGTTGTTGATGATGATGATGATGATGATGCTGCTGCTGCTGCTCCTGTTCGGGAGGAGGATATCTACCAGAAGAACTGCCCATTCTCATCATTGGTTGTAAACTGGGTCGAGGAACCCGAACTGACATTCGGTCTGTGTGAGTTTTAACTCGAGCGCAAATTTTATCTCCATAAATGAGGATAATCATAATTGTGAGCATCATCAAGAGAGCGATAATGGCCACCGGAGGAAACAATGGGAACAACATGATGGTGGTGGTTAGGTGAACAAATCGGTATGTGTGGGTAAAGAAAGAAGGGGCTTATGCGTCTACAATAAGGATTTGTGAGAGCTCAGGTTGCAGAGTTAATGGTGGTTGGTTGTGCGGTGTTTGTATCCACACCGGAAATAGAATTCTAGAAAAAAGGGAGAGAATTAAATTCAGCTACTAATTTTTCAACCGTTTGAACATACTTATTCAATTTCCTCATTGTCCATGGCGGTTATACCCACCTATTCCCTGTATTAGGATCCCTCCAGTAGTGCTTATACGGGGAGCAGCAGCAAAGGGCTACGTTCAAAACAATAATTCCCAAAACAAGCACAGTCACAATGGAAATTCCCACGTAGAATCCTGTATAATCAGAAAATGCTGGACCGGCAGCCGCAAACTCGGGGTTCTCTCGCCAATCTTCAAAGTCACTTAAAACCGACATTCTTTACTGGCTTCTACAGCAGCATTACTCCTCCTTCACAGGCGATATGCACTACTTTATTTTTAAAACTAGTTTCGAATATTTCCCAATTATTTTAATGTAGTTTAAAGAAAGGCGACTTTAATTGTTGCCACTTAAAATAAATTTACAAAATGTCGACAAAAGAACAATAAAATAAAAATAAAAAAGGGTGTTTTCCGTTTCCGTGCCCAGCAACGCAACAGTCATTTGTAGGAGCAAGCAACAACAACAATATTACTGGAAAAAGCTTGTCTCTAATTCTCTCATCTACCTGTCCATTTCTCACCCCTCTCTGCACAGCGAAATGAAATTCCATCAGTCACACAATAGAAACACAACGTAGATTGCATTCCCGATCCTTTTTTAACATTGTTGTGTCGACGCTTCATCTTACCTCTTATTTCATTCTACCTGACTCTGAGTCTCCATTATGTACTCCGCATAGAGCGTAGTACTACAAGTTACCAAGCAGCAGTCGCAGCGTTGACTGTGCATTGTTGGCTAAAAAACAAAAAGTCTGTCAAGCATGGGGTTGAACATTGTGCACTGTCCAGGTATATGCATGTACGTCCGACGATGAATCATGTAGCATCATTTTCATGCATGTATTGACTCTGCCGTTAAAAAACTAATGTGGGACGGTGAATGGTGAATACATACCTGCACCTGTTCCAACAAAGTATACGTAATGTCGTGTGCACACCTATTCACCCACCAGGTATTCAATGGTCTGTGAGAAAGTTATGCTGTGTTGCATAGACGAATTTGGAGAGTAAAAAATGACATGCTGTTCTCGTTCGTAATTCTGCAATCCCAATCACAGCTCACAGGCAGGATTTAATGCCTTTATACTTTGTCAGGGTGAAGAAGAAGGAATTGCACGATTTATGTATGCGGAACTAGCAGCGTCATCTATGCCTTACCGAAACCTATCATGTAATTAAATTGTAAATTCTTTGAATGATTGTCAATGATGATAAAAATTTGTGTAGATTAGATTCGACGGTGTTATGATCAATTATGCTTTAATTAATCTTTATTCATTATGCATTAATGAAACAACAAATTTATTACACAACTTTAAATTCTACTCAATCCAACATTTAAGTGTATATACTAGATAGTAATCGTAAATTCGGATTAGTCAGGATAAATTCTCATAAAATACATTTTTCAAAGGGAATACAAATTATTGTAAAACCATAGAAATGATACCTGCTAAGATTTTTATAAATAAAGTTAAATGCTGCTTAAATAGTAACGAGTAGTCAGTATATGATGTCAGTTATATGTTTGTAATATATGATATATTTTCAAAACACTAATGTAATACGCTCTAGAGACTAGAATATATTTTTTTGATAGAGACAGGTAGTTTTAATTAACACTTTGCACCATAATTTAATAAGTTTCCTAAATATTTATTTGGATTTTTGTTGTAGGAGGATGTCTGGTAGTCTGCAAACACACATATAGGATGATAATTATAGATATAGGATGAATTTGGTAAACTTTTATAGCTTTGCATGTAATGCAAGTTACCGCGGTTTTGTTTGCTTTTATATATTCGTGAGTTCACGCTCTAGCTCTTGAACAAAATTATCTTTGAAAGTTTGTTTTCGGGTCGAATCCATGCAGTGTAGCTCAATGTGGTTCAAAGTGTCAACCCTTTAAGGTTCCATGGGGGGCCAAATTTAAATTTTTATATGACAAAACTTGCAAAGGTAGATGAAAATTTTAGTGCAGATATATCTTATAGAGTCGTGCAATTGTACCAATTAAAATTGTAAGTTTCACCGAGGTTGAATAACCCCCAAATGAACTTATAAAGCGCAAAGGCTAGAAAAATTGTGCAATGTAAACCTTGCGACGGAAAATGGTTTTTGTCTATGTGAAACGATAGCGATATATTATAGTCGTAGTCAAATCACAAATAGTAGTATTATGAGATCCCCTTGGGTATCCCCGGTGGGTTAATTGTAACATCTGTTTGTAGGGGTAAGTTGAGACAAAGCTACACTAAATTAATTAAGTATTGCTTAGCCACACAAATTGCTCTGGATAATACTTCAGGGTCTTTATTATCATGCATGCAAGTCAGTTTATCCTATATTTTAGAAACTAGCGCTATTATTGTTGTTATTATTTCCTTTCATGATAAAACTACCTGCACACCTGCAATACAAAATCGTTAATTTAAATAAATCAGATTTTGAAAATGGTTTATGTAAGTTCTTTCTCCACATTGGCTTTTCAACTCTGTTGTAGACGGTAAAAACCAAAGAAATAAAAAAAACAATTTGTCGGGATACCCGCCTGGTAAAAATCTTATCCTGCTAATATAATACCACGTTGTAAAAGCTTAAAAAATTATCACGATACAATTGTATCGCTCTGCTTTACGAACACATCTCCCGTAATTAAAAATTCTTTAAAAATATGGTATCTAATACCATTGTTCCTGGGCGGGACGGTTTATTAAAATTCTTGAAGAGGAGGTTCTTTGGACTTTTAGTTTCAGTGTGGCCGATAATAGCGTAAAATTTACTTTTGTTGGTCGATTTGTACATAAATGAACTTTTTCCCAACAGAGTAAAGTATGGGGTGCAATTGCAAATTGAAAACGCAAAATGGAGTATCAATTACACCAGAGAGTGTCAGGGATCTAGTTAAAGAGTATAGATTGTCTACGAGACTGAGATTAGAGCATACCTGCTCTAGGTAGATTACTTGTTTGAAACATTGAAATTAAATTTGCATCGAATTCAAAATATTGGAATTTGGAAATAAGCCTTGCAGATAAAACGTAATTAAAAGTCGAGTATCTAGTGTCTTATTTAGATGTCTAAAGTTCGTATTTTTTAGAGAACGTCCAACATATCCTCCTCACGAGCACACGAGACTTTTGTACATAATAAATATTTACTATATTAAATATTATATAACAATATAAAATATAGAACTACATAACAATAATAATATCCGGTTCTTCAAAAATCTCTATCACCTACTGGTTGTATCCAACTTGTTAGCCATGCCTTCATCAATTGCACAGCAAAGCTCAGTTAGCAGCAGTTACTTACTTACTGGTATTTAGTATTGTTTGGCTGAAACAGTGCCATCTGATTACTTTGTTGCTTTTACGTCAGTAGCTGTAGCTTGTCCTTGTTCAGCAGCATCACCGTGATAATCCACACTGTAGTCTGGAATGGGGTTGTGATAGATTACTCTACGAAATGAAGTGAAAGTTAACCAAAAATTTACAAAGCGGAACTTCACGAGTAATCCTAGCATTTTTACTTCGCTGTCTCGTTTACAATTGATTACAATTTACCTGTTTTGAGTCTGTGTGTCTCTCCAGTACTCCCTGTACCTGGAGCAGCAACACAATGCTATGTTGCAGATAATTAGGGCAACTGCTACGACAATTATAGCAATGGCAACGTATCCCCAAGGATTACTCCCAGAGAACATACCCCCTTCTTGTTCCACTCTTCCACTCGTGTCAACTGCGGGCCCTTCCTCGTGCCGCAGGAATTGTGAGTATGGTTCTCCGTTGTGATCTTCATCGTCGCTCAAAGTAAACAACATGTTTTGGGTTCAAGCTTAAACTGAACTAAAACTAAAATTAACTGTAAAGTTGGCAAGACTAAAATCTTTTTCTTACTACACACTACTGCACTGAGATGAAACTAACAAAGGAAAATTATTATTTTTCGGTGGAGTAGCGTAATATCACTTTGTGATTTATTAGGAGGAGTAGGAGTGTGTCTACTTCAGCTTCAGCTACATCGTAGAGTGTCTTAGATTTGATGTACATTGTTAGTGCGCTGTGCAAAAATGTGCAAAAAACACGTAAGATTGCAGTTTCCCTGTCCCTAGAGCCAGACGTACATAGCAGATCACAGCTGAGAAGAATGCAACTTGTTTCTTTGGAAGCCAGTATGGGTAAAGGATACTGGAAGAGGTTTTTCGTGGCATCGCGTCTAACAACTTCTCTTCAGTTCAGATAGCCTTCATTTCCGTCACACACATGGTCTACCAAAATGTACTATGTTGACTTGTTATAATGTAATCAAAATAAATAGGTCTTCATTTTCTTGAGTATTAATATGTAATTTAAAGGTTATGTATCTAGCTTCTTAATACTACGTATATACTCTTCCATTCGCCTACTTCCTCTTCGTTAGTCTTGCTACTCTTGCTTTTCCTTTCCGAAGTATACTAAAAATTAAAAACAATTTCTGTGGTTTTTGTTGAAACCACGAAATTTCGACAATTACATTAAAACTACTTCATGCGAATGCCATGATGTATTTACCTCCCCGCATTTGCATCATCACCAACCATATGCAAATGTCCATTGGTTGACGTTACTAATGGCGGAAAATCATTTCCAGCTTTTTAACTTCCGCCCTACATTACATACATACATTACATAATTAACAGTATGATTTATAATCTAAAAATAACACCCTCAATTTTTCAATAGTGAAGCAAATAGTTATGTAGTTTAAACGCTAATGGGTAAACACGAGTTACATATGATACTATACTAATATGTCAGTATTATAATTTATAAGCTTATCTTAATATCTAAATATATTACTTACGCTTCAGTGTCATATCAATATTTAATTTAACACAACTTCTACAATTAATAGAGATCATATGGAGATCTAGGTTCTGGAATAACAAATATTCCTGTATATTTCACATAAATATGACAATTAAATTATCATGTTTTTTATATTTTTGATGCTTAATGCATTTTCATGCACGACATCATCATCCTGTAAAACCGGTTGCTTAAAAAAGAAGGTATGGAAAGTTTGTATTTTTTAAACTCATTTGTTTTAGAAAATACAGTGTATCTGTTTATAGCTCGTCATCTCATTGTCAATTTTAAATGAATTAAATTAGCGTATGTGTTTCTGGATTGGCTACATGAAGGTGGTGACAATACTACCAATGCACCTTTTTATTATTATCAATATCAGATCTTATATCCACTTAATATAGGAGGTCGGTAGGTCACCGGTAAAGAGTGACACACAGACACAACACACCACGATTCTTTCATATTGTCTCACACTCGAAATAGAAAGATACAAACGTAGTAATGGGAAGGTATGCAGTATGCATTTTGAAAACAATAATGGTGGAGAAATGGTGAATGTATATATTTAAAATGTTAATCAAATGAATTACGTGGTAAAGGTCATCATCATCAGTCTTTGATGTTTTTTGACTGATTGCACATTTCTAAAAAAACGATGTGGTGAGATATATTAACTCGGGGTACCGCACCACACTTTGACAGTTTGCGTAATGCAAACTTCAAGAGAATTTGAGATTGACGTTATTTATTAAGGTATTTATATTTCTTATCCCGAACTGTTCCCGTTGGTGCTTACCGTAACCGTGCCACTCGTGTTATTAACCAGTCAACATTTCAGGATTCTCAGAAAAGGGTTTACTAATACTACTCACAACCGATTTTTTTTGTCGAGCCCCAGTTTTTAGTTTGACCCTGCCATCCGTTGGGGATGGAAATGATGAAGTTGAACGTGATGATGCTGGAGTGGGACTGGATGCTCATATATGATTTGTTGAGGTTCTTCTTCTGGTGGTTGATAATCACCGTGGAATTCCACTATGTACTCGGGTGCCGGATAGTAATCTAGCCTGTAAATATATCAAATTTAGATACCAAATCTAGTCCCAACAGTTCAAAGTCGGAACAGTCGGCAGTTGTTTCCTGGAATCTACGGGAAAATAGTATATATATCAAAGAATAGGTTGCAGTTACAGTTGGCATCTCTACCTTTGCGCCAGTGGAATTCTTTGGGCCTCGTGGATAATTGTTCTCCTGTACTTTTTACGGTACTCCCGGCAGGCGAAGCAGCAAAAGATGAAGGTAAGCACCAACATCGTAAACAAACTGATCAATAAAACAATAGCGATGTAGCGCATGACCCTGTCAGTAGACGAATGGTCCATTTTTGTTAAGATAGTATAGTTCATGAGATGTTGATCGTTTTGAAGCACTTCTCCGTAGTATTCGAATAAAATAAACATGCTGTCACGCAATTTATATGTACTTTTCCAACATGTTGCTTATCTAATTCAAGGTGTTCCCTTTCTGCTATATTATATTTCAGTGACCTGTTCCCAATTGTCGAAGAAAGCTCTCTGTTGGACAACACAACCCCTGATAATGGACATCAATGTCGTCCTTACTTACATACGTTAAATATTTAATTATTCTTATTCTAAGAAAAGCTGGTGAAAATGTATTAATCGTATTTTAAAATATATAGTTTCTCTACACTGTCTTTCCCCACCTCGTCCTCTTCCGTTTCTCCCATTCAACATGTGATAAATGCATGGCTTGGATACCATGTCAGATATGTACATAGGCGATATATTAACAGGTAGCGCACGTACCTTTTTCTGCTTCGTCTTTTTAGTCGGTGTTTCTGACCATCCGTACTAAAACTGAAAAAATGGATATAAAAAAGTTTTGGGAATTTTCTTTGCACAAGTCTTAACCCTCAAAGTCTAGTTTTGACAAATCCCTGGAGGATCGCCGCTCAAGATGTAAACAACCAGAAGAACCAAGATTTGTGGTGTACATGAAGGTAGGAACACCGTGAGGAGCCAGTTAGAATACAAACCAAATGAGCTTTGGTGGGACTGTGAGATAGCCTCACATATATGAGCCAGGAGTCCCGGGTCAGCCACGTTTCCCTTTGCAGACATGCCATCAAAGCTTTAATGTCGAAGCAACCTACATCTCTCCAGGTTTAGTAACAACATTCTTGGTAAACTTGTAGAAAAATGTGCATAATACATACTGTCTACTGCAGAGCTAAGAGTTACCAAGTATTCCAGAAAAGTCCCACTATTCTACATATTAGAACTCAAATTTCTGTTTTCAATTTTGCGATAATCAAATTGATTCACGTTTGGAATTGACAATGAAGTAGTTTTCGCAGTTACGTTTACGTAGCACTACCTGCTTACTATTATAATGCTCCACTCTTGCAAAAATTACGATTAAGGACTTATAAATATGCATATATACATTCCTAATAGTAACTGTAGCGAAGCCGCATCCACGCCATGCGCGCAACAGATTACATAAGGGTTTTGGAGAAGACGAGATGAGACAAACAAGTGGATCGATCAGCATCATCGTCAAAGAAACAAAGAGGACAGAAAACCGCACCAGAGAGAAGTGTAGCCAAAAAGCTGCCATATGCAACACACGGTCATTACCTACCTGCTCACGGGAAATATCATATCATTTTTTCCGTTGCTCTCCAGTCTCCAGCAGGAAGGAACTTTCACTTTGTCTCGCTGCTCATACCCGCAGTTTTAAATGCCAAGCACAGCAGGAAGATGCCGTCATGCTACCTCCAACAAGACGTATCACAACAGGTTAGAAAAAATAGCATTGTACAAAGGCAACATGTACCTAGGTCGAAATAAATTTTGTTTACAACAACAACAAATACAATACATTTATAAAGTTTCTCACAGAGAAGATACCATTTATTTTTCATTGCGCTGTCAGAAATTATAAATTCTATAATCAAACACAAATATGGTTGATGGTCTCATACTTTCATCATTATTCGTTATTACTTACACAACAAGAACAATAATAAGTAGGAACATCTCAAATGCCTATTGCCTAGTATTTAATTACACGCAGTAAATTAATTCCATCATGGTAATAATAATTAAGGGAGAGGGGACAGATAAAATACATCTAATATTTTGTGTACCTCTGATACGTATGTCCGCAGCAAGAAAATGTAGGGAGAATTTTTGGATTACATACTTGAATTTCCCTTAAATATGCTTGACCTGTTTCTAAACTTTGATGGAATGACAAATTAAACAACGACTTGCGCTTTACTTTTAGTTTAGTCGTAAACGGACCAGCTTTCCCTTGGTAGTCATTTAAATAACAATTTTGTATTGGACGTTGTTAGTCACATCGTCAATCTTGTATTGATTAATTGTAACTGATATTTAAATTTTAGTACATATTTATGTATAAAGGTATTTCTGCATAATAGATATATAATTTGTAAATGAACAACTCGACGTAGAATGAGTAGTTGTAATGATAATAATAATATTTTTAATTAACACTTCAAATTCATGGCTAAACAAACAGTAACAACAGTAATAATATAGACACTAGATTTTGTTCATTTCCCGGCGGAATTTTTGAATTTTGCTGAGAATTACGGAATTTCGTGATGAAACCTAGAGCAAAAATGAGAGCTGAAAAAGTACACAACTTTAACTTATTTAGTACACATGTAGGGAAAACTGACTAAATATCACATTTTTTAAAATTTTATGTTATTCTTATTCTTGCATGTTGACGACGACGACGGAAACAGCAAACGACGACGTTTATTAATGTCAGCCTGAAGGGACAAAATGGATGAGAGGAAGGCAACTCAACATTGGCTTTGTAATAAGGAAGTATAATATATACCTATTCTACATAAGTTACAATTATTTAGGAAAAAATTATAACATCGTTATTTTTATAAACCTCATTAACTGCACAGTATATTAGCTACACAAATGACAAGTTATGTGTTTACTTAATAATATACTCATTACAAAAATCTCTTTATATACTCTACTATTAGAATAATATTTACTACTACAACTAATTAAAAAGTCAGTCCAGTATCCTCCGTATATACCACCTAGCACAGACACCCCTTATACAGTTGGGAGGTTTAGGTTACTTGATACTAGACTGACAGTCCATCAACAGTGCGCGTCTCTCTACTCTCTGTTTTATGTTATACACAACTTGTATATAAAACGTAGCGTATTATTACTAAAATTGAAGTACAGCCTACTTAAACTTTCTCTCTACTTTACTAAAAGTCTGATACTAGTTTACCAAACAATCATGTTTAATCGTTCCTGTCGTATAATGCAATGAGTACACTGTTCATGCATTGTCATTTTGTTTTTTTTTGGAAAACGTATTTTCATTTAATATTGAACAAGTTATTGTTGAATATTTTAATGTGATTAACACCTTTAAATTGGATTTAATATGATATTAGCCATGTCGGAATTTTGGCGAACCAAAATCATGTACAATGTGTCGTGTATTGTGTCTAGCTAACTATTTTTGATTGAGCAGCAAGCACATATTGTCTTTTAGCACTTGACGAGAGATATATTTTAGTTTTCCAAAAGTGACACAATCGTATATATTTAAAAAGAAAACGACAAATAATTATTTTCCAATAATTACTATCATTAGCGACCCTCTTTTTCTCTCCCACCCTCACCCTATCACAGTATAAATAACTATTCTTACTTCTCTATTTTTAGTTAGTTCATGAAATTGTCAGTATAGTTTGCCATACCAAGAAACAAAGATAGTTTCTTCAGTAGTTGGTAGGAACCATGGAAAAATTTACGAAAAATGTTTACTGTCGAACATGTTGTTCCTGTAACTTCGGCGATTCAGCAACAACGAAACTTCTGAAACATTTTTTTAAAGATTTCATGTAACATTAGCAGCGAGAGATTACGTATTAATAATTACTATTTACAGGTTATAGTAACGCAGCAAATTGTATTTTGAGAAGAAGCTTCTTGTACGACGTTAGTAGTAACGTTAATAAATAAGGGAAATACGTAAATACTTACACTACGATTTATTAAATGGAGGTAAAAACGCTTTTTCACTCTTTTCACATTGCATTGTTGTTCAGGAGATGTGTTTACATTATTTTAAGGAGTTAGCGGCAGAGAAGTACAGCTTTTTTATTACTACAATTATCTATATCAGTTATTTCTACTTCTAATTATTATTACTACTACTATCTATCGATCTATCTAAAATCTGTATTAACAATGTCTTAGCTGCATCTTAGGTAAGTCTGTTTGGTGGTATGGTACAAAAATACAAGTTAACATTATTTTATTACAGGATTCAGCTGTATAACCATTTCCGAAGATATCTGGGGAAGCATCAGCATAAAACAGACACCTAAATGAATTTAAAAAATCTCATGAATTTGCTACTGCTAGTTTTATTTTTACAGCTACTACTACTACTACTACTACTGTGATTACAAAATATAGGAATGTACAAAATATTGTTGTTATTTCCAATTACGGGAATAACAAAAGTCTTGTGTCGTGATCATTCATCCACCTCGTAAACAACTGCAACGATAAATTGTCATACTCTTTCTCCTCCTCCTTCTCCTTTACGCTGGACAATCTAAAAGTCATATACTTAACAATGGCAAAGGGAAGGAAAATTTAAATTAGATGTACCGACAGGTTATCTTTAAAAAAGACTACAAACCACAATAACTATATTGGATGCATAAAATAAAAACAAACAGTCATTTTTTGGACGTCGTAGGGATTACATTTAATAAATATATATAATGCGCTCCTTAAAATTTAAAGTCCTTCGGGGAGACTTTATTTTATCTTCTTTTTTTAAGAAAATTTGAGAGAAATTGTGTTGTATAAAAACGCTAACTAGCAGCTTGTGAAAAAGGTCATCTTCTGCGAATGGCTATATTGCTATTGTAACTATTAGAGGAGGCGTACTCTGATACTTGAGAACTCATCAGTGTGCTGGTGGGCGGTGCTGACGGAATAAATCCCAGATTTCTCAGCACCCTTGTCGCCCTCTCCACCAGGGCATCCTTGTATCGCCATATGGTCGTGTCTAGCAAGGAGTTTTGTCTGTACTCTTTGTCGCAGACGCTCACTGACTTCGGCACTTTGCCGTGGTGGCTTTTTGGGATTTGACAGGCGAGTAAGTATGGCTGAAACACGCCTTGTCGATAGTTGCCCCATTTGCTGAACCAAATGTACTTGTACTCGAGTACCTATAGACACAAACAAAAATTAACAGTTTCAGCAGTTGGTATTAAAAACACGCAATAAAAACGTGTCAAGAAAACACTTGTAGCACACCACGCCTATCTTAGAACGTAATAATAAATAGTGGTATTAACAAAGTGCATCATCGATAATGAAACCTTGGCAAATTGAGGCTCCTTTTCTTTCTCAAACCAAATCTGACAGTAGGTGGACACATTCGGCTCTATCCTGTCCATCATCCCTAGAATCCTGATGGATGGCCCCAACCTGTTTTTGACACGGATGTCATAATACGCCCCGTAAAAATGGATGGTCCCGTTGGACGTTCGCAGAGTCTAATGAGTCGATAGTATTTAAAGAAGAAGAAAACAAAAACATTAACATCTTTGCAAGCGGTTTCGTGAGAAGTGCAATTAAAAATTTTTTTTCGCATATACCTGCCAATACGTGTTGCTGAACTCGATATCATAAATTGTTGGGAATCTGGCACAACTCGCGTTTTTATAATTTTTCGGGCCATCCTTCAGTCCTCCGAGAATATACGGCGGAAGGGGGATATTTCTGATGGTGGCTGCTGCGTCCAAAATGAGCTGCTCCACAGTCTTTGTCTCTTTATCTACAAGAGGTTCATCATCTACCCAGGGGTATCTTGGGGTTACCGTGGACGAGGTACTCACCGCCAAGTTGCCCCCAACTCCCGCTACATTACTCCTTGTTGGGAGACTGGATGCTCCCATCATTTCCACTGATGATGAATTACCCACACTTACTAACACCCCCTCCTGTCCAGGTATTTGGCCGCCACTGGCTGCCGACGAGGCAGTACTCAATTTTGGAGAGGATACTGCCAGCCCAGACTCCCGTGGGGAAGCAGATCCTTGCACTTGAAAAACAACACGACTTGCCACTCCCTGTGATGACTCCCCAATACCATTAGTATTCTCTAACGCATCCAAGTTATTCCCGTACAACGACGCTACCGTTAAAGGTGCTACTCCTAGACGTCCTCCAAGCGCCGCAAAATTTGCTCCATTGTTGCCTTGTGTCGCCGAATCACCCTCCTTCACGTAATCCTTTACTGCCCAGTGAAACACTCCGTAGGCCATACACAGCCATAAAAGCAGGAGCAGGGCACGACGACACGGACGGGCCACGAACCGGAACATTGTTGCTCCTCCCGTTGAGCCGTTTAAAGAAATACTCATTTCTTCTCTCTTCTAACGGTCACACCAAGCACACATGCAAAACAATTTACAAATTACACGACTTCTCCGTCCACTCTCACCAGAGAGCTGTACCAGCTCGTCTCTTCTATTTTCGTTGACGTCGTCACACGACTCGTGAGATAGTTACACGCTACAGTCTTTTCCTTTGTTTACTTAAATAGCTGGCTGTTGTAGGGCCCCTTCCTCCCCAAGTTTTCTTTTAAAATCCTTCTTATTCCTCCCTACAATGCTTGTCACCTCTTCTGCCGAGTGTCTTGTTTCATCTGAAATTTTCAAAAAAGCCAACAAAAATGGCATCAGTCACCCGAATCATCACAAACACTACAATAGTTCAGTAACACCGTACATACGTGTAACAGCAAAGCAATGCTTTGAAAAAGACAAAACCCACCTATTTCATTAGTCTTGCAAATATTTTGCATGCATACTACTACTCTATCACCTCACATCCCTTTCTTATTTGCGTCACCAAACAACGACAATGATACAATGATACAGTATACAATACACCAGTAAAGCACACCTTCAAGCATCTACACACTCTGGCATATCGCACTGGTGTAGCATCTTCACCACAGAAAAACCTGTTCAACGTTTCTTGACCAAAATTATTGGTTTACTTTACAGATTCCTTTGGTCAGACACACTAATCTAATACCGTCCAGAGAGCTCTGGGAAAAAGACAGACGAACAGTATTTTTCTTTATCTTGCATAAAGAAGAATACTCTCTAGATAGTATTGCGTATGCACACAGAATTTTACGCAAAACAGTAGTAAACGACGCGTTGCTGCTCATCTCTTCCTTATTACATTTCATGGCCATCGTTCATCAATTTGCCAAAATCACCGTGTAATATTGCCTACTACTAATATTTGAACTACACTACAGGCTCACCAGTAACTATAAGTACCGTCACCAACCGCGTCGTACTAGTTACTCCTCCAGGACAATCGACGTGTCGTGATCATTGTGACCAGACAACTTGAAAAGAGAGACATGAGAATTCTCTTGAGGCCGCTATTGATGGGACACGACGACGATGAAAAAAGTCGTAAAAAATGAAATCATCGCCCCACACCATTAAATGCCGACCATGTACCTAGTTAACTAAAAGGGATATCATTACGAGATGGACTCAAACTCTCCCTTTAATACAACTTTCCCATGTAATAACTACTGTGATGTGGGTAGACAACTCTACTGGGGTAAAGGTAGACGCCGGTCTGTCTTGTGACGTTGTTACAGATGAATGGTACGAGAGAAACACAGGCAACAGGACGGTTAATTATTGCACACCCACCAGGATTCAATTTTTTACTGGGATCATTATTACATCGGGAAATATTACGCGACTACTGCAAAAAGCAACCCTAATTAATCTATTTGGATGACTCATTAGGCCGATTAGTAATTCCGTCAGATTATAATGATTCCCTTGGTTTGCGTAATATCACGGACAATATATTACACAACAATTTCATCACGAAAAGTGGCCTAAAAAAGGAAGCGTGATATATTACAGTAGTACTGCCTTGCAATTTTTGCCGGAGGACGAATACGGCAATGATTTTAAAATGGTCCTATTATCAGATTCTTGATTAAGTTTTTTAACAACCTCAAACCCCGGCTTTTTTGCTGCTCTTGACGATTATAAAGATGAGCCAAAACAATGTCGCCCTCTTGAATCTTGGAGTGTTTTATTCTTATACACTCTCTTTCTCTCCCTCTCTGCCATTTTTTTGGTGCATCATCATATCATATCATCTTCATTCTCGTCCCCCCTTATCTTACACAGCGCAATGCTATAAGTTGCTTCTCGTTCTCCCTCTAATCTTGTTTGCCACCACCACCAACGCCGCCGTACAAAATGACCAACACGAACAAGTTGTTTTGTTTGCAGGAAAAAAATCTTAACTAACTACCAACCAAACTGCTTGCTAATAAAATAAATACATGCATAATATGACCTTGAAACGCTCCTCGTTTTTCTACGTCGTCATCTTCTTCGGCCAGTCGTCATCTTCACCAAATATTTTTCATTGTGTCTTTTTTTCGCTACTGCCGTTTTGCTTCAGAGCCTTAATATTACGTTATTTTCCTATCTACCAGAAAACCAGTACTGTTTAACTTCACTGCCAACTCAGGCGCAGGTCGACATATGTGCATACACCACCGCACACACACACACTGTGTATCATGTTACCTGAATCATCATCCCAAAGAGTGTCCTTTCATCCTCAGATCAATTTTTGTAAATTTCATTACTAAGATTATGCACATGCATGCCTATCATTATATACTATTATTACTTCCATAAATATCTTCCCTTGCTCCTGCTTTGTTCAACTAAAAAGAACCTTTATTTGTGGATTCACCACCATCATACCAGATAACATTTACGCATTTTGCATACTCATTATTGTTTATCATCATCGTCAACACGATCGTGTCATCAAAACCATAGTGATCATTCTTTGTCTTTCTCTCTCATCTTCCCGTTCATTTTTCTCCCACTTTTGTACAAAGTACACACACACACACACACACTTATAGTAAGCCCCGCTAAACATTTTAAAAACATGTCTGTTTATCTCTTCCCTACGATACTGGCAAGCATACATTGTCGTCATGACTGGTCAAGTTCAAACTTTTGCTGTAAGAAGGGAGACTCGAGAGAGAGAGAGAGAGAGAGAGACCGAAGAATTTCCATGTACACTACCTTAACAACGCTCAGGTAAAGTAGAGGAAAAATGTAATGCTATTAAATTTATTAACATGTCATGATGTCATATTGTGATCATGTCATCGTCATCATTACAGATATACCAAGTAATATGCCTAGCCTCCATGGCAGACTACACAGCTGCAAACTTGCAAAATTCATTTATCTTTTCGCCATCTCGCCAGTAATATTTCATTTTTAGTAGCCACTGTCCAGTTTCTTTTTAGTGGACCACTACTACTAACACACATTATTACACGCAATATTATTATGCAGTAGTGATAATAAATATCTTGAATCTTGAATATTTTTTTGCCAAGGATACTTCAACAATCAGACTTGTCAGCATGACGACGAGCATGATGATCATCATCCCTGTTTTCCTCACCAACTCGCTTTAAATCCTTGATACGAAATTTCTATTATTATTTTTATAGGCAAAACACAAATTTATGGTTTGGACACCCTTCTCTACATTTTTACCTGTTGTCAGGAAAAATGCAATTCTCTGGAACTTGTCTTAAGACGCCATACGGATATTAAATGAAAATGATGATAGTGGTGTGCAGGGAAATAATAATAAATAAATGCGTCATTTAACTTTTTTTACCACAGACGTAAGGATTTACGCGAAAGAGAAAAAAAATTCTGAAAATAAGCAAGTTTAGCACAAACTGTGTGCTGGCACGGTGCAGGTGTTACTTGGTACCAATGATGGGTACAATGGCGGGTAATGAATGAGTAATGATACATCGTTCGCATTTTTTTTGCAAGTGGCAGCGGTGGTGGGAATCATCAAGAGATATTATTATCCTCCGTAAATTATTGAGTGTTTCTTCGGATGATGATACCAGAATAATGACATCAGCAGTAGGGATGATGACGCCGAATCTTACAATGTAACCACAGTAACGACAACACAAACTATTACCGCTATTTATTATTATTGCAGGGTAAGTTAAGTTAATAAGTAGCAGCAAGTTGAATAGAAGTGCCAGGGAAAAGGGAGTTTATGATTTAAGTGAGCATACTAATCACCATGAAAAATCCATTGAATTGAGGGTGACAACAAGAAGGAGGAGATGCGATGATGTTATAAAGGACAACGGTGGTAGGGATGATGATGAACATGATTGATAAAGCCATTACTAAACCCCTTACTACATGCGCTGCCCCTGGGTTTGTACTATTTCCTTGGTTCTCATCATCATCTTTAGCATGAGTCATGATAATGAGGATCTCATCATCCAACATCGTAACCGTCCTCCTCCCAATTTACTAAATAATTACGGTGAGCAAATGTTCTTTTTTATGACTTTCGTAACAGAGAACCGGGCATCTTTCGTTTTGTATTCATCTTCCTGTCATCATCATTCCAATTCCCGCCCATCTCCTCTCTGCCCCGGTAGAAAACAAGAGGTTCGTTTGGTACGAATTTTATAGCCCTAAATCACATCTTACATCATCATTCGCAAACAATGCAAAGGACACTGGTGTACCGGAGAGAGGGATTGGCCACTGACATGAAATCATTTTCTTTCTCTGTCTCTCTCTCTCTTCCTTTTTCCTTCCTTATGGCTTTCGATATGCGTGATGGGATACTAAACAGCGTGAAAAATATTCATTTATGGTGATGATGGCAGAATGAGTAATAAAAAAACTATAATAGTATGCGACTGTTTTCTTAAAAGTAGTTCCTCCACCTCCCCCTTCTCGTCACATTTTCCCATTTTTTTACCTGGTGGTGTAATGGTACAGTTAAAATTAATGCATAAATTACATCAGGGTCGTAAAAAAAGTGCCATGAAATAAACAGGACGAATTTTGTGGAGGATCGTGCTATTATTTGCGGTTTTTATTTACTATTTGTCGTCTTGTACGTTCGTTCATCATCGCACTTGTTGTTGTTGCTGTTGTTACTAATGTGGAACGTTCCGTGCGACCAGGTAGGCATGTTAGAGGATCATAAAAAAGGAACAAAATGGCACGTAAAAATGATTTAAAGGAGGAGGAGACGTGGTGGTCGTGGTGCAGAAATGACTCCAATAAAAATGCTGCAGTTATTTTTTCGGACGACACACACACACACACTCACACACAAGCAGAAGAGCGTAGAGTATAGCATATTTTCTTTCGTATTAGGACTGTGGTAATAAAAATAAGTATTCTGCGAGTCGCATTCCTATTTTTAGATACGCAGTTGCACGGCTCATCATCTTGTACCATTGTACGTAGTAGATGTTAAAGAGAAAGACAGCGAGAGAGAGAGAGAGATACAAAAAGGAATTAGTTTCCTTGAGTTATTGGAGGTACTAACCTGGTGTGGGGAGAAGGGAAGGAAGCTACTTCTAAAGAAATAAGAAACCCAGTCAGTCATGACGAAAAGGAGGACATGACGATGAACGCTTTTGTGAGAATGTTTGTGTCATTTGGTTTTTTCATGGGGCAGCTTTAAAAAAATTAAAATATTGTCCATTTTTAGTACCGGCGGTGGGGGACGGGCATGATGATGACGATGA
This sequence comes from Callyntrura sp. NNG-2020, assembly GCA_027744055.1. NCBI lineage: Eukaryota > Metazoa > Arthropoda > Collembola > Entomobryomorpha > Paronellidae > Callyntrura > Callyntrura sp. NNG-2020. Next base: position 40,857 of record JAHZNE010003174.1, read on the forward strand.
TGATGGGATGGATGATGTAAGGAAGAGTTAAAATGAGTTAGGACTACTTTAGAGACACGCACAAAAGGGAAGATGGTCGTATATTCGTATGTCAGTGTGAAAGAAGGAATGAGGATGTAAGGATGATACGACGACGGATGAACAGACAAATCTCTGGTTTTTATGGTTTGCCTGGCATGACAGTCACTCAAAAGTTGGTTGAACAGCAGCAACAGCAGCAGGAATTCTCATCATGATCGTCATCATCATACGAGTAGAAGATACAGCAACGAAGATCGAAGATCATGATGATGATGATGAGAATAATGATGATGATGACGAAAAAGAAATAATAATGAAAATAAGCCTGAGGGCCATGGTCAATCGTGACTTTGTGGTACGACGACGGTGGTGGTGGTGGTGTTTCTTTTTCTTGGAGGAGATACTACAAACAGACGCATAATAAGCATCAGGAGCTCAGCGAAGCAAGAAGTAATATAAACAACCAATATTGAATATTGAATGATAAACACCAAAAAATGTTCCGACATTATTCGTTGGGAAATCCAAACGAACAAAAAATGCAAATAGCTAAACAGTTCGGAGGAGAGAGGAGATTTCAGAAGAAATGTACATAATGCACATGTCTATAAAACGACAAAAGAAAAAATTTGGTGTCTCATTCTCATCCAATCTTCTATTTTTACCAGTGAGGGCTGTGCAATCACTACACTCTTGCTGCCGCTAGTGGTAAATGTAATATTGATGTGCATGTTTAGACAGATAATTGGCATTTTTCTCGCATTTTATCGATTTTTTTCTGTCGAAGTCTGTCGCTTGATCGAGTAATCAAAGGAGTTCAAATGGAAAAACGCAATATTTTCCGTTTTCCTAAAATGAAGTATGTTCGTAGGTACACATGATAACGGAAAACATCCAAATTGACCACTCTTTGGCGCAAAGAAAAAAATGTGTCTCCCACAGCGCGTATATCCTTGCCAACACGTTGACACTGCGCTGTCGATGATGATGACGACGAGAGGACCAAGTGATGAACGACGTTACCACATTCCTTTGAAATAAGAAAGTGTCTAAACAACCTACTTTTGGTATGTCTTTTCCTCTCTTGTAACGTGTGGGCCTCTACAAATTATACCAACACAAAAAAAGAGAATTTTTCCTGAAATTAGAAACCTTTTTTTCCTATTTTAGCTCGTACTAATTTCCCGATAGAGGGTAATGGGAAGAGTGGTCTCGTGGGTGGAAAATAATAAACGACGAACAAAAGATTTCAAGATAGAGTCTTTGTTACAACAGCAACTTACAACTTCTTAACTTATTACCACTATAAATCTGAATCTATAAAATGACATCAGCAGGGCTGCCCAAGTAGTAATAGTAGTACCAGATAATGCCTAGTCATCGTTATCATCATCAAAAGCACGTTGCTGCGAGACGGTGCATTTATTGATACTACGACAACGGCAACAATGAGTCGATGCGACACGCTGGTTGGTAGTGGTGGTAAACATGTTTAGAGAAGGATGATGACAAAAACGTGCCTAATATATTTTCCCCTTCCTTCATAAACAAATATGTTATCATTATTGCTAGTACAAGTCGACGACAAACACACAAGACGACTGACTGCACAGAGAAACCAATAGTGCACGCGTTCTGTATATTCAATAAGGATAAAAGTGTACTTCGCCTCCTCTATAGAGAAATGGCAATGATGATGATTATGAAAATTCCTTGATTTGTTTGCAGACTTGTAAATAAATGGCATTGTCATGACAATGCTAGTAGTACTGCTAATTACAGTTTTATTTTTTACACCCATACAATTACACGTTCTTAGCGAGTTCGTATACGTAAAATAGGCAATTGACGTGTTATTAAGGAGCCCAGTAGGAGCTTAGGTACTAAAAAATAACTTGATATGCTTTAATGCCAGTTTAAATGTATAGCACATACTCTCCGCCATCCCGGAGTAACAGAGGGTCAGCATGAAAAGTATTTATAATTTTTTTAGCGGACCTTCATGTCGGTATGCCGTCAAGAGGTGTACTACAAGACTACAACAACTAATAGACTAGTCCACGTGAAGATGAAGTTAGTGCAGACGACAAAAAGATCTTTTATTCACAGAATTTTTTTTATTCAAAATTAAGTACCTCCAACATCTATCTCCCTTGCTGAAAAAGCGGTGGATATGTGGAGGATGATGCTGATTGCTAATGGTAATAATAATAATGATTGCCAATAATACGAGTGATCAATTATCTACAGACACACTTGAGCACTCTGCTTTTGTGTGTTGTGCATTGTTTATATTATTACCGTTTTATAAAAGCTTCATCATTATGTCGTCATCTTCATCATCGCATCATCCTCCTCAAGGCAACGAAAATAACACGACAAGAATAAAAAAATGTAATTTAACTATTTTGAGCTTTCATGCAGGCATAATAGATGATAATATTCAAATACGGTACTCGTTACTTGATTGCCCTTTCGTTTTTATTTAGCTATGCGAGGAAAAAAGCATGTGTGTGCTCATGTAAAAGAAGAAATAAATAAATACGGCGGCAGCAATAAAACAAATTATGACACCAAATGAAAAAAAAGTTCTTAAAAATTAAATTTGCACAAATACAAACAGCCAATCATCATTATTACCAACGTAATCGTCAAAATAGGCACATGTGTACTGCTGACACTTTTTAAGCCTCATTGGTATTCACAATAGTAATTGATTGAAAAACTGGGACGTCACCATTACCATTCTTACTACTACTACTACCACTACTGTTAGTGATTGGATTCGGGAATTGCGCAGCTTTTAATTTTAATGCCAGCAAAAGACACCCAAATAACATAAGACGAGGATTCTAGGGGGAGGGAGGCTTCTTGTGCAAAACCATTTTTAAATTGGTTATATATTGACTAAAGTATGTAACAAGCATAAAAAAACACGGGCCAATAATTGCTATTTGTTCGCCATTTTCGTGTACACAGAATCTTGACTTGGCTAATATCATTCACTGATAAAGAGGATGACTACAGGTGACAATTAAACCATTAAAAATCCCAATCATCGTTCTCCACTTGAGTAGAATTGCAAATAGCTTCATTGCACATTCATATGCTACTCCTGCTCCTGCTGGTTAACACTCTCCCTCCACTACTACGCCGACACCATACCACCGCGCCGTCAACCTCCACCACACAACAACAGCAGCGGCCGAAGATAAGTAGTATTTAGCACAGCTTATATATATTCCTGGGATCGCACTCGGAAATGCCAATTACACTTCTCTTGATAATATAGTAACTTGCTGTACAAGAACACGCCGAACGTGTGCGAAAAAAAGATTACTACGAATTATGCAACTTTGGTGCGCACACACAATGTGTAATGCTGTTTAAGTCGTTCATCTTGCGTCGTTATTTTTGTTTAAAGATCCCCTTTTTCTCTCCCTCTCTATCTCTCTCATGCCTCCGTTAAATCCCCACTACACGCTACGCTGAATTTTAAAACATTTAGTAGTAGGGTTGCCGCCGCCACTGTTGCGTCACCTTTTAGCTACGACGACGAATAAAGATGACGAACACGTCGATATAACACAATACATCATCATCAGCATCATCCTCACAATTCCATTCCTTTTTCTCTGCTAATTTTGTACTATTCCCCTCCCTCGTGTTAATTAGTCAGTACTTTTGCTGCTAAGTGCCATAATATTACGTATTATTATCGACATAATTAATTATGCATGTTTCAAGCTTTTCATTACGATATTGCCTGCACCTATTCACGCGCTTTTCAAACCTTTTTTGCTTTTTGTGACCGCTCAACCACCAGCAGCCGCGGCAGCGGCGGCATGGACGAGGACAAGAGGGGAGTAAATAAGAAGAGAGAAAAAAAAATTGTGCGAATGAGAGTGAACTTTCAAAAAAAAACGACATACAAGGTGTCTTTGAACAGCCATAGAAGAGCATCGTTATTTTTCTGGGTTTTTCTTTGTTGTTGCTATTATTGCTTGCGTTACACTTACACTTATTCGTGTGTAATACCTAAAGATGGCATCATGCAAAGTAGTAAATCCTCTCATTTTACTACAATATGCCCTTTACTTACTACTTCATCTACCTACTACCCGTATGGTTTTTCTTTCTTTTTCTTTTATTATCTTAAGCGGTGGCAGTGGTGGTGTCCCCATTACATACTAACTAGCATATACGTAACACGAAAACGAGATAAATGCCTTTGTAATTGGTAAAAAAAGTATTTCATAGACGCAGTAACGACACATGTGGCTCGATGTCGTCGTCGATGGTGGTGGAAGCAATAAGGATAAATGTCTAATAATAGCGTGTCCGTTTATCTCCGTAAAAAATAATTTTTTTCAAAATTGCGACAGTACTACGCACAATAAAATGACAATCAAAAAACGACGAGGACAGTACACTCCTTGTACTATACGATTACTGTAAATTTAATTAAATTGTTAACCTTATTTTTCTATTTTGGCATACATTTATCTACAACTCAAAATATTGGGTATTTAATCCAAGTCACGTTGAGTCTGATTACCGATTACTAGTATTGCGTATACAAGAACACACACATAAACATGATTGCGTCTTTTACTACCCAAGATGAGAGTAGTAGTAGTAGTAAATAGTAATCCCCTATTCAATTTCGCTCGCACACAGCCATATTGTCATTTTACTACCCGGCGTTAAAATTTTAACAGCGGTACTGGCAATGTGGTAGTATAATACTCTTCACGGTGCTAACTGCTTGATGGCCGTTTTACTATTTAAACGGTATTTTAAATTTAATAGGTAGCCATTAAATCAGAATAGTAAAGGTTGCTAGTACTGGCTGCTGTGTGTTGCAGCAGAGAATAGGGGTAGTAGGGTTGATTATTTTTTAAAGCAACGACAATTAGATTTCATTACCCAACAGCATGCAACACAACGTAAAAGATGTTGACAGCATTTCAGCATTTCCAATTTAATTGTTTAATAGGAGGAACGGTGTAAGGGCAGAGAGAGAGAGAGAGGGAGAGGACAAGACATACGACGATCGCGTCCATGATAAGCCAAATACCCAGACAGAACACGCGCTACCTCAACACACACAATGCTCATCTTCCTTCTTCATCTTCTTATCATCTTTTTCTCATTTTCAACAACAACAATAACAGCTGCAAGCTGCAACTTCCTTTTTTTCGTAGTTGCCGTAATCGCTACCTATTTCCCTTCTCTTTTTTACGCAGGCAGATATTATACGAATTTACCGACAATCTGCAGCACGTGGCCATTTCCAATTCTGCTGTGGCTGCTGCTGCTGCTCAAGCTGCTCGTTTTTTTACGATCAACTTCTGTCACTGTGTGTTTTCTTCCATCAAAACTGATTTACCTACCACCACATATTCTTGCTTTTCGAGAGAAAAAAATAATAATAAATTAAATGCCATGTTCAAATCCCCCTCCCCTCCTCCATCGTCATCATCTATTTTCCTTGTGCATTGACCACATCTTGTTTTTTTCTCCTCTCTGATGTCGACATAATCTTTAATAGTGGTTCGCTATAATAAAGTCTCTCGCTCCAACACACACAAACAAAACAGTAGTCATAGACGCACAATCACACATCATACATATTATTATTACTACTTTATTCTATTCTTTTCCCATTTTACGTCTTGCATAATTAAGTAGATTGCTTTTTGCTAGGGCGTCGGATCGTATCTCATCACGTTCCCTTGTCGCGTTCTTCCCCGTTTGTTCGATTTTTATTTCTTTTTTACTTTTAAGTACACTACGGCCCCCAATTTGATTGTACTTTTTTTTAATACGGTTTTGTGTGGTGTAGTGTGTAGTCGTGGTGATGGTCCATTTCTTATTGTTTTCCATTTCATTTACAACCACCATACATACCATTACGAGGATGATGACACAAATAGGTAATCTTTTATTAGCTAATGATTGCATAAAAAATAGGTAAGAGTTCTCTTTTGATTTGTTTTTTTCCCTTCATCTCTCGCCCCTTTATCTCTGTCTCTCGCTCTACTCATTTCTTTTTTTTCTCTTTGTCACGCTCGTTTACTTACTCTTCTCCTGTCAACTCAATCCAATAATAGGATACATCCGCTCTGCTCTCTGTCTATTGCCATTGCTACATTAAACACTAATAATAATAAAAATAATAATAATAACAACAACAACACTACCTAATCACGGTGATGTGCCACGCAGTTAAAATAATAGCTAGGTAAATACCTTCTTATTACAATGCCGGTAGTCTTTTCAGAAGGTACAAAAATGTTGTCAGCTTCTTAACGACGCGACGGTGAGGCCGACGATGGTGATGATGCTGCTGCTGATGATGATGATGGTATTACATAATGATAAACAGATAATTCAGTGACTGGTGTGTGATAGATAGACAGTGATGGTGATTGCCAATGGTAATAATAATAAAACAGTCAAGTGCCGATTAAAAATGAACTCCCCATTTACTACGTGTACGTACAGGTATGCTTGTGTTGCATGTCCTCTTTCGATTTTATGTTTGTTTTCAAATTGATGGGGGAATAATGGAGTGCTTATTTGCTTGTTAGACAATTGAAAGGCTAATTTTTAAATAGTAAGAGTACAAGTAGCACTATTAACACCAACCACTGTACTGCAAAACTGCAAGAACCATGCTAATGCTCTATATTTTCTTGCAGTAGCAAGGCAAACGCAGCATGGCTTTTTTAACAAGTCACGAACAAACAGAAATGATGGATGGTTGTGCTTGATGACGATGATGATGGCGATGGCAGTGATGATGATAATGATAATGATTAATAGAAGCATTTTGCAATTTGGAATTAAACTGCATGTTACCTAATTTTTTATGCATGTTAAATTTTTACATTATAAGGCGATTTTCTTCTAAACGGCTTTTTCGCATATTAGCTACCTAGACGATGTTCAAGAAATAGTCCCCACTACCATTACTTCTGTGACAGCAGGAATCATCAAAAAAGTAGAACACGGAGCAGCACCGTTGAGGAAAATAGTCGATGGGATAATCGTAGATGTGATTAATTTCCCCAAACTGTTACTGCTACACAACTACGACGGTTGTTGTCTTAAATGCTACCTAATTAATTGCCACAGGTTTAGCAGGTATGAAGGAATGCAAATTTTGTAGTGCCATTTCTATGTCGACATTTTTCCAAAATTGCAACAAAAGAGGCACAACGTCAGTAATTGCCGGCAATGTAATGGTCATGTAGAGACGCGGTATTACTACTCAGTTTTGCTTCTAACGCAAGACGGAGTAAACCAGTGTGGTACCTGACCGTTATTATAATCATCGTCAGATCGGAGATACTAAAAAGAAAGTGTCTCTTGTTACGATACAAAGCAACTTTTCTTTCTAAATGAGTTTTTTATTTGTGTTGCGTTCATTGTTGGCACCAGGTGCACGCTAAACTGATAAAATGTCAAAAAGTCAAGAGATATTAATTTTTCCTTAAAAAATCGCTTTTGCTGTACACACACACACACACTTGCTATCTTGTATTGGTGGGGCATTGTGCTCGCCTTTGCGTCGATCGCGCTGTCACTCTCCCTTTTCCCTTTAACTTGTACAGAGTGTTTCTAGTTGTCAGCCCATAATGTGCATCCCAAAAGAAACGTTGACTTCACTACAGCAAAAAAATGTTTAAAAAATAATGAGTGCGGGGTATAATTGGCAGTTGCTCGTAAAGGCGATGGATACTACTATGTGGTGGCGGCGAAGGAGGAGGATTACTGTTGTGGAGGCTGTGCATATGAGAGGAGCTCTATCTGTTAATCTGTGTTGTTACCGCAGAGAGCAGAGTTCAAAATTAATATGTAACAGCAAAAAATCCATCTACCACACGACACGACGGTTATTTTGCAGCGCTCTGGCACCTAAAATTGTACCCTTTATTACCAGTACTGGCTCTTTCTGCTACAACAATTAATGAATATTTATAAATGAATACGCGTAGGTATTTTATAAGAGATATGCATACTTGAGTAATAATAACATTATTATGTCTTTGGTGCACTCTGCTAGCTTTAATGAGCCTTAGTGTATCCACTGTGTACACACCCACCACCTTAACTTTTACTACACAAAAAACATTAACTATGTTAGTATCTCTCGTTAGTATTATCATTTTCATTATTGTTTCTTTCGAGCTCTTACTTGTTTTTGCCAATGCATCATTATTATACGAAAATGCAAAAACTGCATGGTTGTTCTTGCTGATGATAATATTAGTGCGTGTGTGTTTGCGCAGTTAAAAAATGTATAACAGCTAACGAAATAATTGCAGAAATTACTATATAGTAACTTTATAATTATGGCAGCTTTTTCCTATGTTGGCAGCTTTGAACGTAGAGGCAAAACAGCAGACAACACAGTGTACTATCATATATCGCGGGGCACGAGAACATTAACAAACGAAGTATTCAGGTAACTATGGGGTGAGTGCGTGTGTGATGGGAAGGCATTGTGATGTGTGTCCATTTTTTTAAAAAACTTTTTGTCTGCGCCAAAATGAACTTTTGAACTGACCCCACCAGAATAAAACAACAGAAAAACACCGTTACTCGCTACTATTGATTATAACGAGGGCATTTAAATGAAACATTCGGACATAATCACCATTAATTAGAGAATTTATGCAACATGTCCAAAAAACAGATTTTGCTGTAATGCGTGGAAACTGGCATGATTGACTAGTCGTATTTCCGTTTCAAATAGCCAATTGCCAGTGGGGAACAGCAGGATGATTAAAGGAGAGGTAATTGCATCGATAAAAATCATTTCGACTTTGTTTCCTTCCCAAAAACCGGCATTTTTTAAATATATTTACAATTTGGCAAGTAACACGAACTGCACTCCGGTGAACGAGAACTCCATTCTCTCGGCCTCAAGAAAACGAGAAAATTTTGGTTGTCGCATGGGCAATGAGACACTTTTCAGAAAAATTGTATCGGGATAATGAAAAACACAAAACGCTTCCTTTCTTGCAAGCAGCCTACTTCTCCGTCTCAGCTACCGGTAAGAAAGGCAGGCAAAGAGCTAGCGGAGAAGAGAAGCGTTTGGAAAAGTACATTATCCTATCTAAAATTTCACCATAGCTGTCTGCATTTTTCCGCCATATTGCTTTGCTCCTAGCAGCAAAATGAAAGAAGAGATGGGCCAAGTGGAAGCCATTTTTCTGCCATGGTTTCATCTGTATCATCATCACACATCACAACCAACATTGTCGTCTTCTCCTAGTTCTTCCTAATAAAGCGGCATTGATCTTCTTCAATTGTAAAAAATATGGATGCAAAAGCAGTCCTGCCTGCTGCATTTCTACCCATGTAGCTGTATATGTAACTGTTGTATTGCACTGTGCACAAACTCTGCATGTTCGTGTACGACGACCGACGACTCAAAAGTGATTTCCCCGGATCCACGAAGTACAACCACGAATAAATTGAGAAAATAGACCAAACAGGGTAGAATGAGACAAAGCTTTCTGTTTGTGGGCTTCCATACTGCAAAAATGAGGGTGTCCATAGCCTCAATTTTTGTAACGTTGAATGGCACTTCATATTAATCGCAAATCAGTAATAAATGGTACGACATACAACGAAACTGCATTATGCATTTTTTAAAGTGCCCCACAAGTTGGGGATCACAGCGTTGTACAATCAGCAGCCCATTTGAATCATCTTTCCATTTTCCATGCCTTTAACGGAAGCTTTAAAGTGAGGCGATGAGGAGTGCATTTAGATAAAACACGTCGGATCGAAGAGATTATAGATGCTCATATATGTAGAGCATTGCAGATGCAACAATTAATTTTGATAAAATTAGATAAACAATAGAGTCGATCGTTCAAAATGTCATTGTCATCGGAGGCATAATTGGAAAAGCTTGTCTCTTGTGCCCAGTCCTAATACAAAATAGGTTGGGCAAATGGCAAAACATTGAGCATCAGAGGGGATGATGATAAGCATCGAAGAATCAGTGAGTTATTGAAAATTGTAAAGGTAACCACCAGTAAAGTTAATGAAAATATTATGTGGCTACTTTCCCATTTGGCGTACTGGTGTGTACTTGACACCATCAACAAAAACAATACAGAAATTAATTAAGTATCCGGTCTGTAAACATAAAGATAATGATATCGTGTTGTTTCTATTTTTCGTATTAAAGTAAATCCTTCTAAATTCAGCAGAGGTTACCAAACGCTAAAAATGAGAAGTTAATAGTGCGATTATGTAATTTTCAAATTTAATACAGTTATCATCAAAATGTGTTGAAATGTAAAAGGTAAACACATGTCTTTTCAGCCGTGAACGACAAATTAACAATTACTTGTTTTAAAAATCCTCGCGTTTTCATTGCTAAAATTGTTGTAATAATAACACAAAGGTGAAAAAAACGTAAACGAAAGCCTCGAGTTATTTTTATTGATATTAGTACACATTAGTAACTAACTATGAGGCAAAAAAACCTTCCTCGATTCAATAAACAACTTCAACAAGGAGTTTTTAAAAGGCTACATGATTTAGGCCGTCCGCAAAGCCACAATAAATCCCTCTACTAGTAAAATAAACACGTCATTACTAACAACAATAAACAGCCTGACTCGTTGTTTTTTTGTTATTATCACTGATTGATTATCACTCCTGATACGGGAAGCTAAATAATGACACTTGCTGGTTGTACCGTGCTCTGCCACATATAATCTGTATTATTTACCATTTCATTATTAGAGCACTTCCTCTTTCGATTCATACCTGCCTCCATCCCACACTCCCTACATCTGTCATATATACCTATCCACAATTTTGTCAGTATTCGCCAACAAATCATCATCACACAATTCCTACATGGCTAAACTGATCACGCACCTTGATAAAAAAATATTAATAATATGTAACAACATCAAACATGGTAAATGGAAATAAGTTACAACAATGTGAACGAGGAATTTATTCAAGTGTGGATATGTACTAAAAAATATTCAGAGAGTTCTATCAAAGGGTCTTCATAACCGGGGTTCTGTCTGCAGAGATTTGAATATATACAAGGACAGGTTTCAAGGAAAATTATTTTAATTATCATTGAATGAAGCTATCACTTCAAATTCGAAATGAACAAAACTATGTCATGTACAAGTGACTGTGTGCGCAATTTAACAGTCGCTACCCTGCCGCCACAATATCAGGTTATTGACGATCTGAACTAATTTGGCATCTGAATTTTGCAAATTAATGCAACGAAATAGGTACAGCCATTAATGTATTTTACCAAAATGCAGCTCCTTTTTATTCCTGTGTAGGTTTGATTGCAAACCAATATTTTTTTTACCGCACATGCCCAATACCCTGCTGTTAGTTACGGCCCATTCCTTTGTAGAAATTATAACACACAGAATGTATAACAGGAGATAATAAAGATTTAACAGGAATAATGATGACGAGGAATACTTCAAGTAGTGGATGTTATCAACTACACACTTTAATTCCAACAAGCAACTGAAAGTCAGAGCAAATCGTAAAAATATAGATATCGCAATATCAGCACACACAGTGCTACAAAAAAATGGCAGCTTCAAGAAGGAAATAAAGTACGCATTCAAAGAATCGTGCAACTTAGGCAACCAACCGGCAGCCAACTTGGTAAATGCATATTTGCATTCATAATTCAGAATCCCTCTAACCTGTACACTCATCCATAATAGTTGAGTTGTGGTGTGTGCATATTGTAAATTGTTAACAGCAACAGAGAGCAACAACAATTACATACAACAATAATAAAAACAACTCTAAATGTTTTCGTGTAGTGGTGAGTTTACTACCACTTTTCTACGTTTGCTTGTGGTGATCTTTCAGTCACAAGAATAAAAAGTGCAGAATATCGCTGATCGCTGATGTGTATTTTTTATGATCATTACTTGCGCTGTGCGATGATGCTACTACCGCTGTTTGAGAGGTACCATATGAAATATGGTAGAGTGGCGCGTATCTCATATTTATATCCAGATTTTATTGTTCATTTGTCAGCAGATCAGATCCTCAAAGATCGGTTTAATTATAGGAAGGATGAGAGGTAATAAATAGCGGTCGTGAGGGAAGTGCCAAATTTCGCAGTAGTAGTTCCACTTTTAAAAGTAATAAAACACTTATTTTCTTCATTGTAAGCCTATTAGTAGACGGGGCCGCCACACATTTTCTGCGCACGCTTTGTATGACGAATATTTCGGAAGGAAAAGGACGACAGGAGATCACTAATCATATTTTCAGCCAGGAATCATCTGATGATCGTGGGGATATTTAAATGCACCGTAACGTTCTTGGCATATTTATTCATTTATTACTTATTTCAGGATGTGTGTCCAACTTTTCACAGTTTGATGATGATATGATAATATGCTTACATAAATATTATGCGGGGTTATAAAGTGCAGGTCAATCTTACTCTTTGTCAATTATTTTAAGGTAGTTTACAAGATTTTATAAAATAGCTTGAGGGTGGTCGGTCGGCATCTCCGAGCTCTTTATTATTATTCTCCATTCATAAAATATCTTAACAACAAATCACTTTCTGTTTCTCTTTACGTAATAACCATCAGAATAGGAGCAAAAAAAAACGTAGAGCGTTTGTGGTTTCAAAGCCGCTGCTGCTGCTGAATGGCGTGGATCTTAATGACTACTTTGAAGTAAATTAAGTTTGTTATAGTTATAACTATCTTATATGGATTGCGGAGAGATACGCTCATGCACCGTTCGTCACACACGCTCGGTTTTCTTTTAATTCTTAATCCAGTTCCCCCTCTCAAACAATAGGATCATAAAAATACATAATAGTAGTATATATGTGATATCAATCCGTATTCCAAGCATACATCACAGCAAAAAAGGCTTAGAAAATCGACAAGCCTGCTGTTGGCTTTAATGTATAAATATATATACGCTACTTGAACAACTACGCCCGTTGTCATGGCATGTCATGTCACAAGCTTCACACATTATTATTATGATTAGCCGCGCAATACTTGAGATTTTGGACATGCTGACGTGGAGCAAGGACAAAAATGGAAGAAAATTTGCGGTGCACACGCCACAAAAACGTAAACGTATTAAAACTGTACAGTGAAGTCAAAGTAATAAATATTATGTCAATTGACCATCATTTACCGTGATTCACGGATCATTACTCATTTCTTTCTTCAACGGCGCCACTACCGCGCGCATGCTCCCAATTGAGCTAAACTGTTAAACGTGTGTGATATGATAACTATAGTGATAACCCCAGAGTGCCCAAGAAAATAGCAGAATAATATGTAACGTCCCTCTGTCTTTGACCACACCCTTTGTCTCTCTCGCAACTCGCAGAGAAAAAAAGTCTCTTCTCATCAACGAACAATCAAGTTAAACGCCCTGATTTCAAAAAGAGCGAAAGAAAAAAATCGAATCTGGTGCATCGACAAAATTGCACTCTAGAGAGTCAGGGAGAGGGAGACACATACACACGTTGCTGCTGCTGCTGCTGCTTCTTTGCTGCACCCCGCCACATCACATCCCAATTTGCATTGCATCGGCCGTTGCATTATTCCTTGTCGTTACTATATGCATTTTACATTTTTTTAGAGTTGTTCTATGAAAAAAGGGTTTTCAAAAATATTTGTTATGTGTGCAATATGTGCATGTGTGGTAATAAGAAGATTAGCAGGACTTGTAGGTGTCGTTATTTTTATATTGTACTAATGGCGTCGACGACGATGCATCAACGAGGATACTATGATCCGATTGCTCTCATAGAGAGTGCAAATTGTATACTTTTGACTGCATTTTGAGGGGTTGTTTTGCAGTTACAAAGCAACGCTCAGCTTCGTTATGTCATTAGTCATTATCATCATTCTCAACCCTTTCACTTTTTAAGCACTTGAAGCTCTAAAATAAACAGTCAACCTATAACCAGACCTGAAGAAGCAGAAAGAAAGAAAATAAAAATGAAAAAAAATAGTTCACTACTTTGCTAAGCTCTCTGAGAACACTATACTTCCTCTGGGCGTCCAAGTCCAATACAATAATAGGTACAAAGATTATACAGTTTTATTATTATTATTATTATTATTTTTATCTCGCAGCAGCAAAAGTGCTCCAAATAAAAATGTTACATGGGTTTATTATTATTAAATGCTTGGCAAACCATGTAATCCTCCATCAACATCATCATCATCGTCATGTATAAAGCTAACAACTGACGAGGGAATGGGAAGGAACGAAAATTTAATTTTGTTTTGTCGTGGCCTCCAAAATACATGAAATCATTTTTTTTTCTAAATAAACCACATGTCCGAGCAGAGGGTTATTTATAAAGAGTAATATGATAAAACAAAGTTAATGATATATTATGTATTTTTGGTATGTAGCCTTGTACTTCAACAAAGTAGCAAGCTCCACCATCATACCACCTGCAGCATCAGCCACTACTATATAGCCTATAGGCCTGCAGGAACGCCACCGTTAACAATGCCAAAATGCCAATATAATAATAATAGTAAATGTAGCATGTCGTGTCATGCTGCTTACTGGCTGTGGTGGAGTAGTGGTGGTGCCGCATGAAATGGAGTGATTTAAAGGGAAAAGGAAAGCAAATATGTTGTAGTATAATTTTTTAACATTTAATACGATATAAAAAAAATAATGTATAAAATGGTGGTTGTATGTAACGGTTTGGAGTCAACACCTTAAATAATGGAGGCAATGTAGTAATAAAAATAATACAGCGAGACCAAGTGGCATTGTCATTATCACAACCGTCGCCTTGTGGTGGTGGTGATGATGGTGGAGTTTGTGGAGTACTACTACTACACTACACTACAACCAGCAAAAACAGCATCCGTGTTAAATGCCAACATGTATCGAGATTTACCATAAAAACAATACGAGAGGGAGAGAGAGAAACAAGATAAAAGATTGTTAACTTGACTTCCTAACCTAGGTATTTGGCATTGTTACGTTTTCTCCTATATTTTATTGTCACTGCTTTGCAAAAGGCGCGAGATATTAAATTTTTCTAAAGAGATATTACGTGCTTGTTCTAAACTTTGCACTGTGCCGTTTCACCTTTCTGAGAAATCAATAATTTAATAACAAAAAAAGAATAATTAAACCACTTTGATTATGCTTCCTGTCACAGGTACATTACGGCATATTATGAGGATGATTTGTAAATGATGTGACGCATCATTCGGTGAGAAAGTGTGAAGAGCATGATGGCAGATGATGAGGATGATGAAAATAATAAATAATATAATGATAACCTGAACATACGACTATTGCACTGATTACAATAGTAGTTATAGAAGATAGGAAAATATTAGCTGGTGATTATTTAATGGATTTTGTCTTATTAGCTATTAAAAAGGAAGATGGGGGAGAGTGAGCTTGTCTAGTCAAGTTGGTTTGCGATTGCGGCTCTACTACTATTACTACTACTACCACTACTACTACCACCGTCGCAGTTGTTGTCGTTTTCTAAAATTAGCGATACCTAATTTGAAAATTGCCAAAGGAGAATAGAAGAGCGAGACAGCAAGAGAGAGAGAGAGAGAGAGAGAAAGAAAGAAAAAACGCAATTTGAACTTGCATTCTCTCCGTCTCAAGACGTAACTCGTCTTTTTTTTGTCTTGAGGGCATTGGCAGAGTATATTGCGTTTTTTGCATCATTTTATTTATGAATTGAAAAGTGAAAAAGGATTAATGGCATCGTTTCGAGGAGAATAAAATAGGAAAGAAAGATTGACGTTGCAAGATTTTTGCAGTCAGGCAGCTACAAAAAGTACTGCCTATTATTGACTTCAGTTTTTTAGCGCGCGCACAGACACACACACACACACTTATAAGAGTGATGAAACGTTGAAAATCGTTCAAAGGAATATTTATGAAAAGTTGAAGCAAAAAAGGATATTGCAACAAAAATACAAAATCTCTCTCGCAGCGGTGGTTACCAAGCAGACCATTCTCTAGAATTTCATTGTTGCCGGCTGCTGCTGCCAGTCATTCAGTTTCGGGTCCTCTGCTGGAGGAGACGAGACTGAAGCGCAACTAGGAAATCATACACGACTTCAACGTGAGAAACATCAATGAAAAAAATACCTCTCTCGACGTTTTATTCAACCGAAGGTTTTTTTATGACCAACGTAGCCATTAAAACGACGTCTATTGTTAGCAGGAGCATAAACATTAAATAATGAAACGCCGACAGCTTCATACTCCATAAATACAACAGCAGCATTCTTTAAATATCTTCTCGGATGATGACACACAACACTCCTGTGTTAATATTCCCGGGTCCTGCCCATATTTCCTTGTTGTTATGCATCTCACAAACTGCGCTTCAACTAGTCATGTTTCTGAGTGATCGCCAGTCGCGTTACAGAGATATTTTGGTAAGGTACCAAGAGGAAAAATATCCTGAGAGGCGGTGACCTTTTCCAATAAAGCGTGGCCTGGCCTCACCTTGCTCCGCTGTTAAGTTCGCAAAAAGCAACGTTGCAAAAACTACAAATGTTGGGAGGGATGGATGGATGGTGCGAAAAATAAATACGTTCAACAGCGTTTAAATTTTTAACCCGTTCTTATTCTTCTCGATTTTTTTTATGACAATGCCGCTCGCTGACCCCTCGAAATGGCGAAACTGTAAAACAAATTAAATCGCACTGCGGCAATGGCATGTGTCACTTTAACATATTAGTAAAATACAGTAGCGATACCTGTGAACTCCGATACGTTTTTTTACGTGCGTTGTATGCAAGAACAAAAAACAGGGTCGTAAAGAACAAACATAACAATTATAATTGTCGCTGAATTTTGTTATTTTTAATAATGGAAATAATGGACAACTTGACAGAGATGCTAGCCCTACTACGGGCAGGTGTTGGTGGACTTGTCGTGGTTCACTTCCTAAATTACCTATTACTATAATGCTACTGCTGCTATCTTCTTCTTCTTCTTCAAGCCGGAGGGACGGACAGCACAGAGCGGAGTGGGGAGTGACCCAGGAGAAATAAGAGCTATTCCTGCTTTGTGTTACGACTTTACACGAGTAACAGTGATGGTGGTAATAAGAGTGCAGCAGCAGCAGCACAAGTTTAAAAGGATTACAGGATAATCACGAAACGTGTTTTTCTTTCTTCTTTTCTTTGCCTTTCATTAATTTATTAACTTTATTACTGCAAAAATGTTACCATCACCACATCTTCAGCACACAACGGCTATTGTTGCTGCTAAAGGCATGATGGTGA
This sequence comes from Callyntrura sp. NNG-2020, assembly GCA_027744055.1. NCBI lineage: Eukaryota > Metazoa > Arthropoda > Collembola > Entomobryomorpha > Paronellidae > Callyntrura > Callyntrura sp. NNG-2020. Next base: position 58,199 of record JAHZNE010003174.1, read on the forward strand.
TGATGATGACGACGAAAACGACGATGAAGATGACGATTAGAGAATGAGTGAACCAGCAACTACACTCAAAACAGACAACCTCCGCATTCCTGTTGCACAAACCACGATATCACGGCATTGGCTGTTGTAGCCCCCGTCGTCGTCGTCAGTCACCCAATTTCTTTTAGTTTTTGCTAATAACTATATACACACACGTTGTACGAAAGAATTGGCATCGCCATCACCACCACATGAGATGGCACAAAAACAGGCCCGAGAACATTATCATATCACCAGGAAAATTTGACAGACAACAGTGACCCAACCTCGGATGATACTCAATAATAGGTACAGTATATACCTAAATGTTGGTACGATGGTACCTGTGGTACCTCCTGCTTGCCATATCAGCAGCCTCAAATATTTTGGTGTGCTTATCACCACCACCACCACTGCTCTTCATATGTAACAATAATGTGAGCCATTTTAAAACGCACAACAAGATTCCTTCATGGATGTAAGCATAACACGGACATGGAGGATGGGCGTCCACAGATGACAGACGCTGTATCACAAAACGGCTCTTTTTTTGTTGTCATTTTTGTCCTCGTCATCCCATTCAACAATCAAAACATTCAAAATTTTTGTGGGGTTGATGTTGCCTCGTTAGTATTACGAAATATTGATGGTGGCTTTAATGGCCTTTAATTCCCTAACAAGATCATCGTCGTGAATAACATGATCAACCGACCAGTTTTGTTGTGTTGGTTTTACTCTTTCAATGAGCTGCACCTTTTTGTGCCACACACTACAGATAACATTGTGTCATATGCCGGAGTGAGGAGTCATTTTTCTTTGACAACTGAGTTAATGCTATAAGCGACTCCTCTGTGTGTTGTCTTGATTATGATTACCCATGTTCGGTTAAGGTAAATGACAAAGATGACGACAATTGACAACTTATTATTACGTACCTACACGGCCATTGCCATATTTTTAAATCTGAACTTTCGTCCGACGTCGGACAATCAACCTCTGGCCTTTTCTCTACTCGGCTGTGAATTCCTCTCAAAATATATTCAATTGCGTGATTTTCATGATACAAAGACATTACCCAGGAATTATGTACTTTTGTACCATTCCATGAGAGCCACAAAAATAAACGGCGGTTCGTGTCTGTGTTTATTTTTAAACGGGAAATAAAGCGCACTCTTCAAAACTACGCGAAAATTCCCCTTTGTAAATAGCAGTGGCGGTTAGAGTTCCCTGTGTTCGTTACTGTGAGAACTGGACTGGATACTAACAAAACTGTTGTTATGTTCAGTGATAATGGGAACTATCGTCATCCTGCTGATGATGACCGTCTTCATTAAATATCCTCCTCATCATCATCACCCTCATTCAATGTCGATGCTGCCACTCTAAATTATGATGATATTAGTTATAAAAAGGGAGAAAAATGGATAATGTGGTGTGTGTTAATGTGTGCGTGTGTGGCTGTATGGAGGGAAGAAAAGAAGCCGAATAAGAAGAAGAAGAAGAACAATGTCATTGACCTTGAGAGTTGTTTCCTTTACCAGCACCAGCAGCAGCAGCACCTGAACAACAAACAACAACATCATGACAGGAGGGGAACCACAACTACTACTGCTGCCTACCAGCAACACAACAGCAGCAGCAGCACCTTGGCAAAAGAAGACGAAGAAACAGCAGCCCATCTCTCTCTCCCTCTTCTCCTCTCGTGGCGGTGGTGGCGTTACGTTGTTTTCGTCGTCTTTGAAACCGTTCGTCATTATTATGACTACTATTTGCGATTATTATTATTATTACGATGGTGGTGATGACGATGATGATTATCGTCAAAGGGAACCTAAAGTTTTAACTTTTTTTCTTTAAAGTTTTCTCCCTAAACTGATAGCTGACCATGCCATGTCATGCTATTATGAACAGTATCATCATTTGTATTATGTGGCTATGGGCCATGTTCATTCATATTCATCATCACGTATTTATCTGTTTCCTGTGTGAGCACTCCGCTTGTTGCTGCGTGGATTTTTTTTCCACAATCACGAACACAATCATCAGCACAAAATGGATGGAAAAGAAGGTGATTTTGATTTTTTTTTCGGGGGGTTTGTTTATTCACTCGGCGTTGTTGCTTTACGTTGCTTCTGTCTACTTTGTGCAGATGTACAGGATAAATACAGGCCCAGAGATAGACCAAGAATCAGTCATACCGAAACCGCAATAATTTGAAGAAAAAACACTGAATATTCGTTGGGTTTGCAAACAGGAAAATCGTAAAACAAGACGAGACTCTCTGTCAGGAGAACTCTTATTTGTTCCTACAACAACTGCTCTTAAACGGAACATGATGAAATCCATGTGCAATTTCAATGGGGATGGCGGTAAATGGTAATTTCATGCTGCATCGTCATTGTCGTTGTCGTCATCATCAAAGTGTGCAATTTTTCTGTGAATAATTGCCCCTTATGAGAAGCAGCCAGTAAAGATACTGTTGTGGTGGTGTGACCGGTAACGTTTTTAGTACCGTCACCGAATCTCTCTCTCTCTCTCTCTCAAACACACACACACACATGCATCGTCTCCTCACGTCACACCAACCACCATACCACCTCCTCCTGTACCACCGCACCACACCGTTACTTTTACTACTTTTGCCAGTTGCGTTGCAGCAGTGTCAGGGAAACGTAATGCATTGTTGCATGACTGCATGCCTGCATGCAAAACTCATTTTCATTTCCTTTCTTCTTTACTTTCATCATTGTCGTCGTCTTCTTCGTCATTCTCCTCTCTTCTCTACCCACCTATTACTATTTTTATTATTATCATCATCCAAAAACATGCCAAAAAGTAATATCTGTTGGTTGCGTTATTCAAACTAACCGGATACTCAATGCCGGTGATATTTGTTTCCTTCTCCCTATAATCTTTTCTCTGAGTAGATCACGTAACCGGTGCACACAGTACACCTCTGCTTCTACATCGTCTCCTCCCCTAATCCCCACCACAGCATCAAAATCACCATCATCATCATCGTCATAATCTGCAGCAGCTTGTATCATTTCTCAGCTCCGCAGCCAAGCAACACTGATTGACTTCGTTTTGCACTTATTAGGCCAGCGGCATCTAATTTATAATTTATTCTGCTTTCGTTCAGACTCCGAAAAATGCCGAAATAACAACACAATGTGGCTCTATTTTAGAAAAAGGGTAACCCACCACCACTTATGTGTTATTATGATTCCCCTCGTTTTTCCCTCCTTCGTTTTTGGCCACTTTTCACCGTTTTCACACGTACCTCGTCCATTATTATTATTTCTGCATTATTATGTAATAATAATAAGTCTACCAACAACCTATAATATTATAAAATGCCTTTTGCACAATTGCACGCACAGCAGTGAACTCAATACAAAACAATGGTCATCATTCATCATAACGTCTCTTTTATGTATGCATCTCTTCAACTTTACCCCTTTTCAACATCAAATATTAATAATAAACGATAATTTATACAAAAAATGTGAAACGTAAAGTAAAGTAGCAACAGAAAGCAGAACACGTTCAATTACCGACTCAATTACAATTACATCATTTTTTCCTTTTTGTTTGTTTTTTTTTCTTACAAAAAGTAGCCAGAAAAAAACAGAATTCCATACAAAACACAAAAATTGCTCTAAAATCTTCAAACAAACAAGCAACCTCGATTTCCCCTCCCCTTTCATCTCCACCTTCTTTTTGTATCATGCGGATATTTTCAATTTTTTTTATATCTCCCCACTTGGTACGCATTTGTACTAAAATTTTTGCTACATTCTCTACTACAATGATGGTACACAGTGCTGCTGATAACATCAAATAAACAATTTCGGCAAGTACAACACACACACACACACAGCAACATCAACAACAAACAACATCACAAAAAACATCGTTTTTTCATTGTTGCTCCCTCCCTCTCTTCTTTCACGGATCTCTCTTCACACATGTTTATGCCTACATGCCACGGTGCCAAAAGATGTCTGCAAAAAATCATGATGTATGCAGTGCACATTTAAAAACTCACTCACGCACACACACACACACACACAAACATGTACAACACACAGTATTGCACTGCTTCACCAATTTGATTCGCCAACATTATCAGCACCAGCTACTAATGTGAAAGGTGAATGTGAGAATGAAAAAAAAGACTCCCGAGTAAAATGTATAAAGCAGGAAAATAACTTGCTCTTTTGATCTCCCTTCTTGTTTATTTCTTTTTACTAGTATTATTATGACCGTTTTACTACTTTGCTACTGCTTCTACTATACGTTTTACAAATATAGGTAGATAATTGCAAAGATCATCATTTTCATCGACTACATCATCATCATCATCGTAGTTTTTGCAGTGTGGCGGCGGCTGCTGCTGCTGCAAAAAAGCCTATTTGATATCTGTTTCCCGTTGCATTGCCCCAAACTTTTTGTATTCTTGTCTCTCTCTATCTCTCTCCCTGTCTCTGTTTTCCTCATGTTTTTGACTGTTTAACTCATACAATAAAACTGAAAAATCAAGTCGACATATCTCGCATCAGTGGCTGATGATGATAGCTTTTTTCGTTAAAGTAAAGTAGTGACTATCAAGAAACCTTCAACCTTTGCATTCATCATATTGTTGTTGTTATTATTATTTTAGGATTTTTAAGCTGCAGCATTCGGATTTTTACTGAAGCGTGTTTTTGCGTATTTTCTTTCTATCTTTCTCTCTCTCTCTCTCTCTCTCGGGTACATGAAAAGATTACAAGGTATAAAATACCTGGTAGCATGGCATTATACCTTTTTTAGCTTTTGACGATGGACACTGGCCAAGTCATTCTTTTCGTCCTCATGATGATCACGATCAGCATCATGATCATGAGGATGATCATCAACAAACCTAATCCTCAATCCCCATTCCCCATCAAAATTTTGCTATTCACCACCACCTCACCGCATCATCATCATCATCATCATCAGAATCAGCCGAACGCTGAAACGAAACATTGAAAAGGATAATTTTAAGACGAAGAGAACAAGTTGGAGTATGAAAGACAGCAAGCTACAAAGCTGCATTCATTTTTTTACAGGGAGACAGAAGAGGGGATTTGAGCGAAAAGAATCTGTAAATATATCTGTCTTTCTCGTTTTCATTTGGGTTTCTGGTGCATTTTCCTTTTTTTCCCGTGTGCCCTTTCAGTCATCATAATAATCTTCCTCTTTTTTCGCTTAAACTAATCCCTACAAAGTGAATGGAGCTTATTTTATATTTTCTGCTTTTCCCTTCTTACAAAGATTTTCCCCCAATTTATATTCATGTTAAAACTACCTTGTATGCCTATGCTTTACATGATCGCCAATGCACACAGTAACGACCTCGACGAACCCCACAAAAATGTAAAAATTCGCTTTTGTTATCTGTGCATGTGTGTATACGTACTAGAGGATGTTTTAAAAAAACGAATAATATGCAGTTGGGTACAGGGCATTTATGGAAATGCTTTTTTTACTTTGGTCCTTTGCTATTTTGTTGTAGTAGTGAGGATGAAGATAATATGGTGTTTTGGTGCTGACTGAATGAGATGAAGATGAGAATCTCTTGATCTCAATGCCCTAGACCTGAACAAATTGAAAGGCAGGGAGGATGTAAGGTACATGTGGTTATATGGTTTTTGTGCATAGAACCAGCAGTGCATAGGTAAACAATGTAGCATTTGATACATATATTTCTGCTTTGAAGGATGATATGATAGCATGAAGGAAATTTTATTTTGAAACAGCATACTAACCACAGGGACCGCGAGAGTATATTTAGAAGTGGAATTTTTTGATAATGATATTGAGCCCCATTTCTTTTTTCGTACCTGTACGACTGCATGCCTACCTTGTGTTTTGCTGTATCATTCATCCTCATAATTTATGTATCAACAAAATTCAAAAAGGGATAATAGAGACATAACGATAGCACGGCGCAGTACTTGCTGGATAAGAGAACACGTAGTACGCGTCGAAAATTGGTACCATATTATTATTATCTACTAAATATATCATTAAATTTCCACCACGTACCTTCTTATTGCGGTTGTCGCTGAAATTCCTGTTGCGAATATGAGGTGATAATGAGGGGTATTTATCCAGGAAAAGGAATTCCACCAATCTTCGTATCACACAATGGCAGTAATTGAAGGGAAAAATGTAGAGAATCGCGTTTGGCGTTACAAATACAACCACACGGTACACTGAGATGTTGCTGAGGATAGGTTCTGGTAAAAATCAGACACCATCAACGTAAAAATTGGAAAGGTGCACGGTTTGCACAAAACGCACGACTTGTCACTTGTTCTCTGTCTGGAGAGATGCTCCTTCTGCGAAAGTTTACACTATGCGGTCATTAACTTGTTTACTATCTACTCCACATTCCTGCTATCGACTGTGGACGTTTGAAACTTTCAAGACAATTTTTTTTATCAGGGAGAAGCAGCTTAACACTTTCCCAGCGTTTGCTTTGACCGGTGACAAGCAATATTCTTGGGTACGTTTGTCGTCATTATCGTGGCAAAATTGGACACATAATGGCTACCGCATCCCGTCATTATTTAAAATTCTATTGTTCTTCTGACTACACCTTCGTTGCACTTTCTGTCACCACCTCACTGGAGACCGGCCAGGGGAGGGTAAACATTTTTTAAAAGAAAAAATGTGTAAATTACTAATTATCTTGCAGTTTATATCGTATGTTCCCCTGCAGTGTAATCTATTTGCAGTAATTGTCCAACTACTTATTTGTTCACACAACCGCTAAATTTCTTCCGGTGACAACTTCCCCCATGTACGACACAAGACACTAAAGTTGCGCAGGGGATGATTCCAATATTAGTATTTCTCTCCCTGCTTGCATGGATCGACGGAGCAACAGAGGGCCACACTACTGTACTGTACGGTCACTACCAGCACGTCACAAAATCTCTGTTTCGTTCTGACTTCGGCTGCTGCTGCCAAGTTGAATGGAACAACATTTCAACAAGACTGACTAGCCAGCGGCTGTCTCATCAACATTTTTTATTATTCATCTCAATGATGACGACGATGCCTATATGACTACGATGATGATGAGCCACGCACAACTACGTGCTTACAGTTCCTTTACATGTACAACAACAAGTGTGTGAAGCAGAAGGGATAGCAGAAAAGGTAAAAGTTGAGGTGACCATCATATCATCATCCTCTCTGTAGCATTACTTACACAACAACACGAGTATTAGGATTTGACGTTGCTATTCTCTGGTGGAGTAGTGGACGTTGATAATGGTGACGCCACACAGGAATTGTGAGTGTGCCTCTTGTACGGCAATATTATTGGCAAGGTAGCCAGAAGGGATATTCAGTTTTAGGATGAACCTGGTCTGGGATATCAAAGATATGCTATGTACCATCCACCGTCTTCGTGTTTAGCGTTTACACCAAGACTATCCATCAGTTCTAGTGTCTTCATCTCTTGTTATTGTCGTCGTCGTCGTCCTAGTGCATTTGCAGTGTGTGTATACTTTTTGTTTGTCCTTCTCCTCCTCTGATTACACCCTCTTGTATTATTTTCGCGTTCTGCCTGCGTCTCTGCTCACACAACGAACACTTGCACTGGCATTATCCTACACCATTTTTACTTGTCTGTTTCGGATTGCAAATTATATGCGGGAGCTACCATCACTTATGCAGTGTATCGCCGTTGCCTTCTGCAGTTTGCCCCAATACACCAAGTCAATAGGACCCTTAAACACACTCACACACACACGGAAAACATGCAATGACAAAAGCTCCATAAAGTGTTCAATGTTTCAGTTGAATTCTTGTCGTAGCGGCGAGGAGCAGAGGAGGGACCTTCACGTTGTGTGCAATCGTCTACGTGACGTTTTGGATAGTAAATTTGGCATTGTTGCCGATTCTCGGATGGTGGGGTCCTAAACTATGTGTACGTAGTTGAGGTAGTATATAGTAGTAGTAGCAGGAGTAGTAATGGTGGTAGGCAAGGAGCAGTTTAATTCTTGAATGAGTTTGCCGAAAGGCCTCTCATCATATTTCATGTTTTCTTCGCCAAGAATCAATACGAAGAAACTGTGCTGCTCTCAGGCTTTTCTAGAATTCTTTGCGCTGCTGCTCTCTGAGAACGATCATGATAATGACCAAGTGCACTGTGGCCGTTTTGTTTTATATGACTGGCATAACAATAGTAAAAATTTTGGGGCTGCGATTTGCGTGGCGAAGCTGCTGCTACACTTGCTGCGGATGATCCTGCCCGACGTCGTATTGCTGCTGCAAGGAATGTGAGTCCGCAGTCCACAGGAACATGTCCAACGATCAACGATGCCCAAAGTGCAAAAAACGCGTCTAGTTTACATTTTCTAAGAAAAAGAGCAACAGGAGCAAGTAAGTCGTCAATATGTATTATGCAGAGAACTGCCCAACTAACGTAGTATGCAGTAGCCGTGGTAGCGGCGATGGCGATGATACTAGTTAATACGGTGGCTGTATTACCAATGAAACTAAAATTGTTAGACAGGACCAGGCGATGTGCTGCTGATCTCTAGAGAGGGAGATAGATAAGACGTCCTAAGAATGAACAAGAATGCACATAAAATCATAAAAGTAGACAAAGCTTATGTTTCTCATCTTTTGGGTACGTATCTCCTGTGCTTCAAGGAGCTGGTAGTAAGTTACCACGAAACCATGTACCAAAAAACCCTCAACATTGTTGCAGCATTTTGCTCCTAGACAGATTATATATATACCAAAATATCACCACCAACACCACAGCATTGTCTGTTCAGCCATGGTACCACTACAACTACCACACGCCTGCTGCTGTTGCGTAGATAGGACGACGTCGCTGAATAATATATGTACATTGTACACACACATTCTCGTAGGGAAAAAACACAACTCTGCTAGGCACACTCATTTTTTTCAAAGGTATTTCTTTAAAAAAAAATTAAGAAGAATAAACTATTTCACTGTCTTACCTGCTGTTCCCCTGGCGTTGTGAATTTTTGCATTAACGTGGTTTAAGATGACCATCATCCTCGTTGTCGTTGTCGTCGTCGTCAGCATCATCATCATCATCTCTTCTTCATCTCATGGTAAGAGGATATGGGGCTGCTACACACACGCACAGTTGAGGAGGGAGAGATGACGATGATGACGACGATGATGATGATGATGATGATATTGAGAAAGGTGTTAGGGTTCCATAATAAATTTTTAATGCGTTTCTACTGACTAAATAAAAGAAGAATCCGTGGCAGAAGACAGAGCGCAGCCAGTACACAACAAAACGGACCAAGACGGAACGGACTGTGATTAAGACTGCGCCAGCAGCATTAACTAAACACTATTAGCGTTATTGCATGAAAGGGAGAGGGAAACATACATTGGAAGACAGAGGGATGATAATGATGATTCTGCTGCTATTTAGAAGAGCCATTTACTCACACCTCTCTAGAGAAACATATTTACACACAAGTTTCTATAATATATCTCGCATTCACAGGCATTGCATGTGTGTTTGTGTGTGCGTACCTACCTAAATGCCTGTTGTAGAGGCAGCAGCAAGAAAATCAGCATAACAAGCAACAATGAAACTCTCGCTCAAGTTGTGTAGTTGGTAACGAAAAGATGAAGGAGGTTTTTTACACGGCCAAGACAACAATGCAATGACCAGTGGTACAGACGTATATAGCATGGCAGTAATTCACCATCACGCCGTATATAGTCATATATAGTGTAGTCAGGCTTTTTTAGTGTGGAGATTCCTGAGAGAGAAGAGGAGTACCTGAAATCAAAGAATTAAGCAAACAACCTGCATTGTTACGGCAATACGCGTATGTGTACTACTAGTCATTCCTCGCTGTGCGTGCGTGCATACATGCATGCATACATTGTTACTCTGTTGATTTTTTTTCTTGAAAAACATGTACTACGCAAGAAGTTCAGAGAGGAATAATGATAAGAATTAATCAAGAAAAGATGGATGGATGGATGGATGGAGTGGTGCACTGTGCACACATTTAAAGCTTTATTTGTTATTGTTATTATTTTAGCTCGGTGATGGAGGAGACTTGTGTGTACTTTGCAGAGATGTGTATAGGTACCTATAAATAAATCCATATAGGTAGACAAATTGTACGAAAAAAAGTGGAGAGACTACACACATCACAGGATTTTATTACGCGTACTACAATACTGGCGTTCTTTGGCTGGGTATGTTGATTGGGAATATATTGGCGAGATTGGCGTCATTGTCCTTTCTTTTCATACATTTATCATTATTAAACGGCATAATATTATTGTTGTTAGTGGAAAAATGCATGCCAACCTGCATCTTTTTACAGCGTGCCAGAAAAACGTGCTAACTTGCAAACACAAATCAACTTACATTAGCATTCGCAAGCATATATGAACCACACAAGGTAGAATGCATTATCTTTTTAGTTTTCGTCGTCGTCGTCGTCCCTGTCGTTCCTGCACACGTTGTTGCATTTGAAATTGTTCCAGTTCAGAGACTCGTTATATATGCATAGTGATTATGCTATTATGTAGCATTGGCATTGTTACGATGAAAGCGATTTTTGATGGAATTTTTAATTGAACGCTCTTTTTGTCGCGGTACAACATCAGTTAGTTAGTTAGTTAGTCTATAGCAAAGATACTCGTAGAGGCAGCATATCCGTGTATTTGTGACCACTTTATGAGTAGTGACTGTAAGAAATAAACATCCTTAAACTGAAATGATTTGTTACGCTTATTTTGAATCAGTTTGCAAAATTAGTTTTGTATAAAAACATTAAAATTTTGTTTTGTACTTCGTATTTTTAAAACAGCAAAAAATTAACATATTTAGTGCAGGAGCTGTAATACATGAAAAGGTAATGCACAGGATTTAGGGTTCATTCATGTTTTAGGATACTTTGCTCGATTGGTAAAATATACAGTAAACTGCAGTGTAAGTGTAACCCCAAAATAATACACGAACCCATGAAAAAATCTCTAAGTAAATGTTCTGACCGTGGAATAGAACAAATTGACGAACTATAACTCTGTGCATGGTTCTACTACCATGATGATATGCGTTTTTAATACAAACAAATTAAGATGATTTGTATATTGTTTTTTCTCTCTTTTCTAACACCGCGGTGCACCGGTTCAACAAGCCAATTATATATTTTGTTAAATAGATGACATAATAATTCTGCTTGTTTGTCTTAAGCAAATCCACTGCCTTAAGAAGCACCAGCCGGACTAACGGACAAAACATCATAATACTATGTCAATATTCATCATGGTTCTGTCTTTCTCTGCATATATTACTTCGACATCAAATGGTCAGATAAACTGCGCGTGTGCATATCAACAACCTGCTACAACATTTAATCTATAATAGCATTAACAGCCCAAGAAACAGGAATAGAATGAGAACTACTCAAACTACCCTTTTGACTAGCAATATATAGGTACCCACGCACTTGATGAGTAGACACAAGACTAAAAAAAATTACACGACAATAAGAGGGTACGTACTATTTGATTTAATATAATTTTTAAATGGACAGGAATGCCGCGTGATATAAAGAAATATGTGACACTCTCTATGAAAAATCTATATTCAGAAAAAAACAAAGTACTCGTGGTGACTGTGACATGATAAGAAAAAGTGAAAAAAATGTAATTTACTCCACTTAGGTATACGGAAAGGCGTTTCTATGAAGATACCGTACCATGTGTGTGTGGTTGTCGTCTAGAGAAGAGAGATGATAAAGATGTGGTGATGATGATGGTGAGAAGAAAAAAGGTTTTGCTGGGGTAAACGTGCGCGCGCAGGCAGACTGCACAGATAATAAAATACAAATATGGCATAATATGTAACACTTTTATACAAACGGGATATTATGCATTTTATTAGAAATATCATTATTGCTCCACATAAGCAATATGGCACCTGTTGTATGAACGCTGCAGCAGGCATGTATGAAACCCTTATGACAGGGCCCTAGATTCATACATGACTTTCTTATTGTAAATGAATGTAGTAAAGGGTATTACTTTTATGACTGACGTGAACACTTTATGGTTTGTCAATGAATGAAATCACCATTTAACGATATGTCACGATCATGTGTGCACAAATTGGTTTGCTATTTTACTTAAAAGAGTTTTTAAAAAAATGAGAGAAAAAGAGAGTTACACAGAAACTGAATGTGTACGTGTTCCTACCACATTTGTAACCAATATTGGGGGAGAGTACGAAAATAGAAATGGCTGTTTCGCAACAGCCGTGCAGCCGGTCTAAAATCAGCAAAGCCCTGCTAAACAGTGTTAATTGATAATTGTCTTGAGGTGATCCTTGAATTATGATTGCTTTACTTTTCATACGATTTTCCATTGACATTGGTACCGTAACGGGACCGTTACATGACAACTGCTGCTACTGTTAATTGTTCAGGGACTGGGGCGGTTGAAAAGGGTCGTTTTTGTTAAATAAATAGAGAGAGATTAAAATGCGCCGTGTTCATTCAAGTAATTGGATGATACAGTGACACTTTTCTGGGGGAAATGGTGTTTTTGCTGCAGACGGAGAGGCATGCAAGCATAAAAAAAAAGGTATTTTTGATCTGCTTTAACTCCTTTTCAATTTCTTTTGTGACGGAGGAGAAAAAAGTAAGGTGGACTAGTGTGTACCTCTTTACGGTTGTAGGTGTGCATGCGCATGTCGTTTTCAATTGCATGCGAATTTCTTTGTTGCTCAACATGACAATGATGACGGCGTTGCTGTTGTTGATGATGATGATGATGCATGATGTGAGGCTGCTTAAGTGAAAACAATAAATAGTAAAAAATAGAGTATCATTAAAAAGCAGAAACAACAACAACAAGTGGAGTGCAACGAGTGCAGAAAGTGTTTTGCTTCCTTTTTTCTCTGTCTCCTCCGCTGACATTCGCCTTCATTCTTTTCATTCATCATCACATCGTATCATCTGCAGGCCTCCATTTCTGCCGCACAGGATGAGATACTCTAGTAGTAGAGAAGAGGTAGTAAATAGACTTGTGGAGAGTGGGAACAGCGTGAAATCAACCATTTTTTTACTTTATTGTTACGCTGACGGTGATATGACGGTGGGGACCGTGATGGTTATAATGACGGTGCGCGTAGATATAATTCCGTTGTGGGTAAAGGAATTTAAAGTAGGGGAGATATACACCGGTAAAGAATATGTAGATTGGTTTTGTTTCCCTCTTCGCTGGCAGGTAGTAGAAGTGGCACCATCACCGCCGCCACCGTGTCGTGGCCAAAAACAAACGTCCTTCGCTTTTTTTCTTACTTGGCCTGTAAACATTTCCCTTTATATATTTCCTCCTCTGTTTCTACATCCTCCTTGTCCTCCTCCTCTTAATAAATGCTCCCCTCTGTCATCCTCCACCACCGCCTCCATTCATCTATACAAATAATATATTCATTCCGTACATGTAGGTATACATCTTCTTGTAGCATTGTTTTTTATCGGTAATTTTATTTTAATTCTTTTCATAACGACGACAACACTAAAAGTAGACGAGTACATAAATGTGGTTGGGTGGCAGAGCAGTACTCTTTGATCCCAAAGGATAAGGAGGTACCTAACTCTCTGCTGTGAGTGAGCAACCGATAATTTTCATTTCAGGTAGTTTTTGTTTCTTTTTATTCTTTCCGATAATGACGATTGGGAATTGAATTGTGCTTCATGTTTTATGCATGTGTGTGGGATTACAATTGTAACGCGTCATTATTATGGATAATGTGTCATGAGTAAAGAGCGAAAAAAATTCCTGATAAATTTAATCCGTGTGTGTGGATGTGCACACAACACGGATAAAATGTACCTTTGAAGATTTTTGTTTTCTATTGTTGTAAAGTAACATTTTACACAACAAAAGTCAATTGTGACATCAGACCTCAACATAGCGATTATCAACAATAAAACGGAGTAGTTTATAAAAGTTCGAAAAGTAACCAATCCCTGGTTACTTTTTCACCTTCTCACAATTTGTGTCCCAATATTACAAAGTTGTCTTAGCTTTCTAATAGTAACGAGTTTTTTTTTTACAGTTTCCACTCTCATTTCAAAGCTTGATGCAGTATAAAATAGGGATTCTGGGGTTAAAAATACAAAATTTCAAACTCATTGGACATTAAATTGCAACAAATTATTATAAATTTTTCCGCACTCTACAAAATATTAAAAAATCTCTTAAGTTTGCATAATTGTTTGAGGCAATAAAATATCCCACACCACACACACACAGGTCAAAAGCAGCAGTATAAAAACAAATGCAAGTCAACGAGAGTACAAAAGAGGGAGAGTGTAACACACATAAACCTCGCAAAAATGGAAGAAAGTCCAAAATGACATGCACATCATCATCTTCCCCCATTGTAAACGGTACGCTCTCTCAGAGAGTGTGCAAACTGCACAATTTATTTTAATCAGTAATTAATGTGATTACTGTATTAGCAGCTAGACAAAAGCTAGTTTCCTTTGATGATGATGATGATGATGTGAAACGCGCATATTATGTGGATAGAAAGAAGCATACGAATGGCGCCAAACATTATATAAAACAGCTACAGTGCCCCACTCTCAAAGCCGTGGTACATAACCAACCATTCGTAATAAGCAGTACTATAAACTGTAGTACTTTAAGTGGTTTTGTTAGTTCATTGGGCATTTACACTTTTATTTATTAAACGTCACTCGCCAAATTGATTATTCATCTTTTCCCTTTTCTA
>JAHZNE010003175.1:0-41500 GCA_027744055.1 Callyntrura sp. NNG-2020
CAAAGCGTTAGCTTGCGCGACGGCTAGTCTACACATATAAAAAATATATTAATAGTGTGTCCCTAGAAACGAAAAAAAATTGGGTAGTTGTTTATTGACAACACAAGAAAGATTGCAGAAAGTGGCGCATTTACGATTAGTTTTTCGTTGAAATTATCCAATGCAATGTAATGTTTCTTGGTACCTAGTGACACAAAAGGTAAAAGAGAGATGATAGGATACTATGTCATCCATCTGGTCGTGGTAAATTCAGCGGGTGATAATGTACACAACAATTAGGCTATTTTAAACATTGGATCATTTTAAAAACGTCTATTGAAACGTCTAAGGGTAATTTAATTACATTGATTATAACGGGTTTTCCATGTAATTGGCCACATACCAATGATGTATTTACCGTAAATCTTCTAGTTGTAACAGCTCTCTAGGTTTAGCAACCTTTTATTTATAACAGTCCTTTACAGTCCTATTTTCAATATTTAGCAGCTGCTAAAATTAGAAGATATACGGTAACGGAGAAATGTAGCAAGAGTAAAATGTAAGGTCAGTGGCAAGTCCAATAGCAACGGGAGTTTCTCCATGAGGTTTAAATAGGAAGCTTATGAAAGGAGCGTCTGTGCCTATGGAACCGAATTTTTTATCGTATGACCGAATACCTACGTCACTCCCTTAATCTAACAAGTAAGTAAAAGTAAGTGCTAGTTTCTCCATTGTATTGGCATCACTAGCATTGTTGCATAATAATAGGTTTTATAGTTTATGAACAAATCCCCCCCAGACAACAGAAACGTTTGCCACATACTACTTGACTTCCGCTAATCTCGTTAAGGTTGGGAATTTCGATGACAATAATATCACCCTCTCCCTTTCTTCTTGGTATTATTAGCATTTTATAAATGTACGATAAATACAGTCAATGGATATTTGGATAGTGAGTGAATGTTAACAATGATGTAGAGAGGGTATCTGGACGTGCGTTCATATTTCTTCCATTATCTCCTTGATCAGAAGGACAATTCCAAAAACCAGTTTCGCTATTAGATCTTTACCATCTCACTCACAACATGTTTGCGCGGTTAGAAGTATATACTCCGAGAAAGCGCAAGAAAGTTAAAACGCACATTATACAAACATGCATGTTCTATAGTCCTCATATCTCCCTTTGTTTACAATTTGCATTAGATTGTTAGTCATGAAGTTAGAGCTAAGCAATATATTTGCATATCCATCCATAATACAAACTAAACAACAAAAACAGTAGAAAAACAGAACCTTTCTTTATATAAGAAATAAGAATTTTAGTATTCAGTTAAATACTATGCAGGCATATCGTTGACTTCATAAGCATTTGTGAACAGTGGGAATGAAGAGTAGCCACCATTGGACAGTTTATTATTATCATTATTCAAGGAAAGCTATACTGTGGAGAAGAAAGTCAAGTCCACCCTATTGCCAATACCTCGCGCATTTTGATTATCAGAGTTCATCCGTGTAGTAATTTGTTATCTGTGCTGCAAAACCTGGCATAATAACATCGTGAGAACTACGTTTTAGATCATGAGCTGTCCATGGACATAATTTGTGGAATAATTTATTTGTTTACTGATGTCACATCTTTACTATCCAGCACTTTATAAATATATATATATATAGACAGCATGGCAGCAGGTGCTACTGGTAATACTAATACTTCATATTGTTGTCTTCATGATGGTAAAATATTATGACAACAAACTGCTTTGTGTTGAGCACGTAAGCACACACTTTCACTAAATTCTTTACAAATTTGAATGCTTTGCAACTGCGAGCAACATAGTCGCTGTACAGTGCATGATCGTGGTGATACCACGGCCACCACCACCACCACTACCGCGGTGCATGCATATTATTAGAAGCATCTCAGTAAACAATAATGCTGTGAAAACGAGAAATGACGAGTGCGAAAAGAAGTATCGATCGAAATGTTCTCGGGAAAATTCTGGTTGTAATTCTCTAGTCAGTAAGCAGTGGTAAGCAACATCATCACGACTTCTATCAGAGTAGGTACTAGCTATGTCACTTGAAGTTTGGATCGGCTCACGCTTTCGCATTCGTTGTGCAACAAACGACCCAGTCAAGAAGAATGTAATGTAGTTAGGTTCACGGTTTTCCTTTTCCTTGTCCCTACTTCCACTTCTCTCCTGCTGCTTCTGGAGTGATTGTGATAGTCCATGTTTTCCCTCTTTCCGTGTGAGCTCCGTTAGCAAAAAAAAGTTTCCTTGTCTAGCTGTGGCTGGAATTGAACTGGAGCAAAAGAGAATGACTCCTTCCAGACTTCCAAAAATATTATGTGTATTCAAAACAGCCTGTATGGATGGATGTATGTATATGCTGTTAGCATTCAAAACATCTAAAAACTGTGAACTGGATGTATATGTATGTAAATATAGATCCTTACCCAATTTTTCTCCTTTATTCCTCGCGTATACTATGTATATATAGTCTTCGTTTTTCATTCCGCATGTGGAAAACGAGAGGAAGAGAGATAGTTTTTATGCTTTCCTTTTTTGTACGATATGTTGTAAAATGAGGGAAAGGAAGCGATGGGTCTATATTTACAACAACGTTGCCACTTTTATATTAGCTTGTATAACGAAACGGAAAGCAAGGCTTTTATGTATTTTTCTTGTGTATTTTTCCTAGTACCTAGGCTGATAATAGATGCTGGCACAACGTATTTGCTTTCTTTAGTCACACATTTCCAGCTAAAGTGTTCGGTCGAGGTGTCGTTTCGTTTTGTTTATGTCTCGCTATTCTTGAGTTTTTCCTGTTTCAGTCGTTTAAAAATCCGCGCATTGAGTGAATATGTTACCTTAATGCAACTATAAATTTATTTAACTCATCACACCATTTCCTGCTTTTAATTCATCTTTCACTTTCATTTCCTATGCGGTAATTTGTAGCACCACGATTGCGGGTGTGAAAATTAAGTGGTTTCCTGTTTTAGTGCTACAACAAGTGTTTGCTGTGTTTCCTTTTAGTTTATACTGCTGTTCAGTCGTGTTTGTGAAAAACTTTTTTGTAATTACTGGCCTAACACATTTTGCATCATTTGACACAGAAAGAAAAAATAACCAGTTGAAGGAGAAAGCAGCAGGTAATGTAATAATAAGACATTCCAACTTACAAAGTTAACGCTCAATATTTGTTCCCCACTGTTAGTAAGCCAACAAGTACTTTTGTCGTAGCCATCGTATGAGCATATCAAAGAAAAGCAGATTTTCAGAGAATTTGGCTAAATGCCAATATAATACTGCCGGAAGAATAAATAAAAATAATATATATCGATTCACTTGTTATGAGGAGCCACAAAAATGCCGACAATTATTGATAAATATATGTATTTATCTGAATGCACACAAAATACGAAATGTTTATTTGCAATCTAAATGTTGTACAATGGGAAGAGGATTGCCTATTTTCATCATAATTCGCATCATCATACCATATTCATTGAAAAAGGTTTTATGACTCGAAATCAACGAAATGCTGCATATAGTAACTTGTGGTGCATTTGTAGTGATAACAACAGGCAAAAAATCTGAGAGAAGTTAGTTATATCAGGAGGGAATGCTACAATTTTCATGTTGGGGGTTCAAAATTTGCATTTGCAACTATAATGTATTCTTTGTTTTCATGGAAAGGAGCGATTATATTTCCCTCTGAATGATTCTCCATTTCATAAAATAAAAACGTGAACGATGCTTTATGAAGGCTGTTGCATAAAAAAACATGAAAATTGAAATGAAATAATGGACTTATTAACAATTATAGGTATATATGCATTTTTGTTTCAAACTCATTATGATAAAATATTGGTATAATTAATTTTTAAAGAACCTGAGTTGCATCAAAGAGAAATGAAATAATGGACTTATTAACAATTATAGGTATATATGCATTTTTGTTTCAAACTCATTATGATAAAATATTGGTCTAATTAATTTTTAAAGAACCTGAGTTGCATCAAAGAATAGAAAAAAGTTTATTATGCTCGAATGATTTTTAAGGTTCCCATTAATATTTTACTAAAAACACGGGATTTGTTTCCGTCTTTTCGGCAATTGCTCTAGTTGCACGTGCTTGCGTAAACTGATTGTTGAGCTTCACATGCATACATATCTTACAGATCACATGCTATATGTTTGTGGGTTTGTATTTTTGTATATATTAATTGTGTTGATATATGCAGTTTTCTTTTGCATAACTATTAATATCGTCAAAGAGAAATCGTTCAGCAGAACTTAGATAGTCATCATTTTATTTTATTTACGTATGGTAAACATTTTGCACTTTTGCAGTCGTCATGTAAACTTAATACTGATTATGCTGATTATGCTTAATGCAAAACCGCAATAAGTTGAGCAAATATTTACAATTTTACAATATCAATGTATATTCGCAATCCTGTAATATGCTTACGCGTCAAAAATGACGAAAAACTACTGAAGTATTGAAGTACTGAAGTAAGTTAGCTGGAACCCAGTATTGTTGTTTACATTAATAACCGTTCTATTGATGACCAAAATGTTTGCTTGTGGTACTTAGGGGTATATTCGATATATACATACCTCTCATTACGACGAATCATTTGAAAAAACGTATAAAGGAGATCAAAGGATTTCAATTATCAACACAGGAGATATGTGGCCCATGTTATCTTTGTATCAAATAGATACGAAGAGAATTGGATGGAAAAGTAAACTACTTATGTACGTATACGATATAACTTGACTTTTACTCCCTTCATGAAGACACACATTACGAGTGTGACACAGAGCAACACAAAAAACAACATTCTCGGTAGCC
Organism: Callyntrura sp. NNG-2020; assembly: GCA_027744055.1. Classification (NCBI taxonomy): domain Eukaryota; kingdom Metazoa; phylum Arthropoda; class Collembola; order Entomobryomorpha; family Paronellidae; genus Callyntrura; species Callyntrura sp. NNG-2020. The sequence goes on from JAHZNE010003175.1 coordinate 4,849, forward strand.
AGTGTAAATAATAGAAACATTGCAAACTTAAAAATTAATGATGTCTCCGTGATTGGTAGGGTCCCTTGCTTGTGGTACGATGACATAAAGTACCGCATAAGCTTTCGAAAAATATATCATACACGTTTAACTTTTTAAAACGCATTTTGACTTTTGAAAAATATGACCTAAAATGACTTAGGAAATGCATCATACATTTCATGCTAAATTAAGCTACACTGCTTATAATAGCTATTGATTTCTGAAAACAGGAATAATTGATTTTATTTCATGAATAATGCATAAGGCTGAATTTTCAAACGTCCCTTTTCTTCGAAAGGGGGTAAACCACAAATGGACTAACACCTTTGATAAAATCAATAACTTGCAAAGTTGAAAGTTACTATCGCGAATTTCATACAAAGTGCAAGTAACAACGGATGGCGGACATATTTCGTTCTGTCTGTGTATGCTTGATACCTTGGTGCTAGCACCCAGTGTTTCATACCGGTACAACATAAATTACTGTAGGATATTAAAAGAAAAATGATCAGACTGCTGGTCTCTAATTTTTACTGGTAGGTGAACTGTAGCAGTGAATTTAGTAAATAAAACGGCGTTTGTAACCTCACAGGTAATCTCACTCACCATGTCTCCGCCGCCGCCCGCGGAAGATGCGCCTCCCATGTCGGAGTTGGAAGAGCTGCAGGTGAAAGCGAACCAAACTACAGATGAGGTAAGGCATTTTACTTTTTTGTATGGCGTTGTTCGCAAAAGTTGTGTGTTTATAAACGTCATTTTTGGGATTGACACAATCAAAAAATACATCTAACACTTCCTTTCAATTGCTATTAAGACATGTCTTATCCAAACACTTCTTCGTAATTGATAAGGCAGCGTACCGAAAGCGACGAATAGGATATAATTGGTGTAGAATTCATCAGGAATGGGTCTTAGCATCCTTCTTAATATCATTGTTCCCTTTTCTTCTATATTTCCTCCGTGTATTTAGAAATTTATGATTGTTTCTAAGTGACTGAATTTTTTTAAATGAGATAAGTAGATAATGAGATATGTAGATTCAATGATGAGCTTTGAGTACTAAAAAATGAGTTTGATAAAATCATTCCCTGCTTTTGGGTGAAACTGCATTTCAAATGTAAATTTCACCTTCCGACAAAAGGCCTTCATTTGGATATAGTTTAATGGTCACGATGAAAATCTTTTATTTCTCAGATTTGAAATGTTTGAAATGTATTTGCTATTTTTTACTCGTAGACGTATTTATAAACTGGGTAAGTATCCATTCCATTTATGAAGTACTGAAAGCATTTAATGCTGAAAATAGTTTTCGCGCTCCGTATGTTAGTCCGTCTGTCCGACTATCTTTATTCACGATAACTCTCGAGGGAGTTGACGGATTTCGCTTGAACTTAAGTTAGTGGAATGTGCCAGATTGAAATTCAGACCAAACAGAAAATGTATTGAGACTTATGGAGAGTTGAATGTCTTTATATTTGTAAATGCATATTTTTTGAACGTGTAATGGAAATTGGGTTTTGAAGTATAAGCTTTCCGTAGTTTTTAAAGGTAGTTAAAGGTGGATTACACCGTTTATTTAATCATACTACCTGTTATAATTCATTAAGACATGACATAAATTGGCATTCAATGCTAATTCAACAGGCTAAATATACAGTAGTTAATGATACTTTAGATCATGAAATTTTACACAATGTTCCACAATAATGAACAATAAAATGGTAGTTCATTTTTCCGAGTGGAGTTGACGATGATGTTTCTTGTTGCTAAATGTGATACACTCGACGAAAACGTAGCATGGCACAACGAAAAATGTGACTCAACTTTTTATAATATGTTTAATGATATGACGGGCAATATAATATGCCATATGCCATCCATGTAGAACGTGCCGGTCAAATTAACCAAGAATGCTATATTCTTAACAACTCCAAAGCAATTTTATTTTTTATTTATTAAGTGACATTCGCAATTGAGAATTACTTTTGGGAAAGGTTTCACCTGCCACGAACGTTCGACATATAGTGGCTACTTAAAATTCAAGACAAAGTATCAATCGTCAATATGTTATTCATGTGGGAAAACCAAAGTTTCTTCATGCATTCCTATCTACCGTTGCTGTTTTATCCGTTTCGCTTCCCAACTTTCCCAGAATTGTAGTGAAACACCAGGCTATCTATAAATGCCTCATGCGAACACCCTTACATTCGACAGAGTAAATCTACTGGCCAAACTTCTTGGACCAGCACAAAATTTAGCATAGGCAACAATATTACCGTAGCCCATGCTACTTGTCTGTGATGCCTATGAGGAACCAATACAGATAGCCTTAAGAGTTTTTACAGTTAGTTTAGTTCAGAGGAAGTTTGGTGTGAAATTGCTCAAACGTAGCAACAGCATGATTGCATGAAGGAGGGTTGGTTTAACTATACGAATAGTTTTCAAAAGCTGTTAATTTTCCTGTAAGTCTGTCTAGTCTAAAAGAGATGTAAAAATGGCAAAACCTATGCCAAAGCTTTAAGATGATATTTACCATGACTACAACAGGAGAGAAAAATACTTGGTTAATAGTTTTTATTTTGTCGATTATTACTATTGATAGCATTTTTAATCTGTACAGTTCATGCATTGCAGTGCCATACGCACAAGTCACGCCATAGCTCATTGTCATTACAGTTATGTCTACCACAATAAATGCGAGTTTCTATTTTTTTGTTCAACCGTAAACGGACGATTTGACCCCGATGAAACTTTTGCCTGCTAATATGGAAACCGTGACCAAGATTGAAAAGGGACTCCACCTACTTTTGTAATTATAGCACGCCCTATCGTTTAGTTGCAACGTTCGGATGTTCCATGAAATATAGGAAAAGCGTGAGCATTTTCATGAAATGGGCGGTGACAGCTTTTTAAATATTAAAAGCATGTTTTATTAAACCAATTTAAATAATAAGAAACGCTAGAACCTTTTGTTCAAGTGCTAATCAATAATCATATTTTGAGATTTTCTTTTAAGCCCTGATGAAATTAATTACTTTTAGTGTATGCGCCTATTTATTAGTGCAGTTGTTTTTACGTAATTTGTGCTTCGCTCTCCAGGAGAAAATGTGGCATACATGGAACACTATATACACGGGGTAGTACACAAAATTATGCGTGTGATTCCGTTGCTGTTGCTACGTATCCTGAAATGGAGTCACGGACGGTAATCTTAACTATTCCACATTGGCTATTTGTATGAAAGTAGGAATCGGGATAAATTAATGATCTACGTTTTCTAGACGACCCCGCTCCGTCCGACCTATGTAAAGAACCACAGATGACAGAAAACATGCCAAAAATTGTGTATTATGTCGATGTACAAAAATTCATTGAAATTTAATAATAATATGATAATTCATTCATACTATTTATGTAATTTCAAACACGCGACTTTTGCAATCCAGACAGTAAGAAAGACGTGAAAAACGATTTATGTTGAGAAAAAGACATCAATATGTGCGCTGCAATAGTTGAAAGTGAGGAAGATTGTAATACAGAATCTACATACTACCGTCATTTGTTTAAAGTCTCCCATTGCTTGAAAAACAGTACTGGTGACATCAATTTAATCGACCTTCTGTTTAAGCCTTGAACCAAATGCATTTTTCAATGTCACAGATAGTGTTATTAGACCTCTAATATAGCTTGTGTTATTGTCCTCCAATTTGGAATAACCCATTATGTAACAATTTGTTTCTATTATTAATTTCCCAAAATGGCACTATATGATGTATGACCCACGTTCGTAAATACGCTTTCACGTTCTACATATTTTTATATTTGCAGTCACTGGACAGCACTCGGAGGATGCTTGCTCTTTGTGAGGAGGTAAATAAAGCATCTATATTGTCTACTTTTTTAATAAATTGATAATATAGTAAACAGAGTACAGAGTGACAAGATTGTCCTCAATGGTCATCTTTACGTCACAACACATACTAATGTATAAAAGCTTAGTCGTTGGTCATACTGTGCTTATATAAAGTGTATTGTATTTATGTTCGCTCTAAATTTATGCTGCCTCTCATACACAATGAATCTCTAGAGCAAAGAAGCTGGGATTAGAACACTGGTGGCTCTCGATGATCAAGGAGGTATGAGTCAATCTACAAATTGTGATGTTTCATTGAACTTTCATTATTTTTATAAATAAAATTAAAGGAGACATGTATATGCTGTAAAAACCCGAATGTTTTAAAAATTTAATAGAGCAACTGGATCATATTGAGCAAGGAATGATACAGATAAATGAGGACATGAAAGAAGCAGAGAAAAACCTACAAGGGATGGAGAAATGCTGTGGACTTTGTGTGCTTCCATGCAAAAAGTTAGCACATAAGATTTTGTCTGTGCTCCTTCTTTCATTTTTTATTTACGCTTTTTCAAAAAAGTTCATAACAAAATGGAGTCTCGTCTGACTCAGTTCATTTATTCGTTCGTTTGCCATTTATCTAAACTGAACAGGTCATCTGAGTTTAAAGAAGATGAGGGAACATGGAAAGGAAACGAAGATGGGAGAGTCTGTAACAGTCAACCGACAAGGGTTTGTGATGACAGAAATGGAGTCCCAGCTTATGGAGGATATATTGCCAAGTATGCTTACTTCTGTTTTATCTCTTATAGCATAAGTAGAACTAACCGGCCATAGCACGGCATATAGTTTCGTGTTATCGCTATCACATATTGCGACCATATTGTGCACTCGACTGGTAATTTCAAGTTGTGCAAGTTACTGGCAAGAAAGGAGTTGTGATATCGGATACTGGACAGTATCAAGTAGAGCACAGCATCGCAGTTTGTTCATTCCTTGTAGAGAAACCAAATTTCCAATGGGCAAGCATTTCCATGATTCATGGTTAGGTATTTTGCTTGTTAAGCAGGCATTTGGACTGCAAGTAATGCTCTTTTTTACAAAAATTACAACAGCACAAGCAACCCAAAAATTAAATAATAATAATTTTTGACAGTGTTTTTTTTCTTTGTCTTAATTTTTGTCCTGATGAAGATTAGAGATTCTATTCGAAAGCTTGACAATAAAAAATTTCCTTTCAATTTTTTCCACCAAACCATCCCGTGTTATCTTTCATTTAATAAATAATCCTTAATTATTTGTAAATTTTATTTAATCGAATATAATGTGGATTTTGATTTTGAGGAAAAGCACATAAGCAATTACTTATGACATGAAATAAAAATGCTCTGTATGCACATTGTATTACTCATTTCCAGTTTGACTAAACCAACACTTATTTTTACAGGATTACAAACGACGCACGGGAAGATGAAATGGAAAATAATATGGGACAAGTTTCAACAATGGTGGGAAATCTCAGAAATATGGCAATAGACATGGGCAGTGAGATTGAAAATCAGAACAGGCAGTTAGATCGCATAAATATGAAGGTAAAACACGGTTGATGGTTAAATGTGTTGTTTTTTGTATGAATTAACTCATGCGTTTAAATAAATATGCTGATATTTCGCATTTTAGGCATCTTCCAATGAAGTTCGGATTAAAACAGCTAACGAAAAAGCTGGAAAACTTCTCAAGTAACCTATTACCTTCTCTTCTTTCCTGCAGCTGCTCTTCAACCCAGCAAGCAATCGCCAACAGTTATTATTATTATTACCTGTTTGCAATTTTATAGTGTTTGTGTTTTGACTGCATACTGCATACAACCAATTTATACCAATACTATGTTTTTATATGGTGTAACTTTTTGACCACAGGTACTCCTCTAGTTCAAAATGTCTAAAGCCTGCATATTGCTTGGTGCTTAAAAATTTGAAATTGCGCCCACTAAAGTTGAAACTATCTTTAAAAAGAGATAGTCATTGAGTATAAAACTTACACAATCACCTGGAAAGTACATGATTCGGATTAATACTTTTTGCGCTGTATAGAAATGACCTACATTTTTCCAGAACCTTTCTCTATTGGTTAGTACTTAAGTTTTGCGTCAACAACGGATCCTAAACTTAATGACGCAGAGACAGGGACCTTCAATCTGTAATTAAAATACCCCGAAAGCAACATTTCAATGTACATAAAACGTCACACCACACCATAATCCGTAATTAGAAAATCTTGATCTACATTCCGATATCAATATTCATATTCATAAATTCAACACATTTTAATAAACCGAAATCTGTAATAGTCTACGCTACACTAGTCACACAGCCATATGAAGAATGCAATTTATATACGTAAGAAATACATAACTGTAAAAATTGTGAAAACAACAGGGCCCATATAGTACACATTTTCGAGCTCCATATCAGCGTATCAAAAATATATTCTTCCGTGAATTGTGTAGTAGGAATCGAAATTCGATGTGATTGTCACTATCTATCATTTTAGCTGGAAAATTGTATATGTACATATAAAATGCATTATTGAACAACATTTACTTAAGTGTAAGAATTAAATTTTGGAGTAAAAACTTTTTGGGATCCACCGCAATTGGTCGTTCAATGGCCAACTTGAGACACAACAGAAATTGAGTAAAACATATATGCAGGTGCGAAAAATAATCATTGGAATCACGAGGACAAAAATATTTTCTAATTTTAACTAATAATACTCGGAGGAAAGGAAACTAAAACTTGAAACAGAATTTACAAAAAGTATATATTTGTGTAAAATATCTCCATTTTTACAACGGTTTTAATTTTTATGGGAAAACTACAGACTGGAATTAATTGAAATGAGGGAATTACATTTTACCAAACAACAGCATAAACAAACCAAACGAGAAAAAGTATTTGTAGACAAACAAAAGTATTTATATATGGATAAGGTGCAAATCAATTTATGGAATAATATGTTTGTAGAAAGAAGATGAAACAACAACAATAACTATTCATACGCAAGAGATATTTGGCCAAAGAAAAAAAATATTATGGTTATATTGACCATTCGACGAGAAGCTTTGCATTTTGCATTATTTATAACACAGCCAAAAAATATGTAAATATCTTTCTTACAAAAACAGTTATTAGCAGAAGGAATATAATATTATCCATTTTCAAAAAATAACGCCACAATCGGAAATGGAGACTGTCGCTTAATCATGGGAACTAACTTTACAATCAAATCATTTATTGCACTCTTTGGAAAACGAGAGAATATCATTTAATATCACATCACATTCTGATCAGAGTATTATACAAAAACGTAACTTACCTTATGTTATATCATACAACAAGATGAAAACATTCACACAAAATCAGAAAAATCAATCAATTATTCATACAATTTTACACTCTTTTTGAGACCGTATATTGTACATATAAAAAATCAAATTTACCAGAAACAACGAAGAAAAGGAAAAATGGCTTTCACAATGGAAAAATAAAACAAATGCGAGAGCACATGTACTTCAAATCGTAATTAAGAAGTAACAAGAAATCATGAAAAACGAGAGTTTGGAAAACTAACTATAGTGGTACATATTAAACGTGTATTTTGCTAAAAAAAAATATATAGAGTGAATCCACATAAATTTTAGGGAACTAGTACGTAATGTATATAGGTACATAAGCATCAAAATATTCTGTTTTATTTAAAGGGGAAAAAGTTTCCTTTTAACCAAAATAACCAAAAACATCGTTTGAAGTTCTACCCAGACAGAAAGGCGACAAGGGAACAAAAAGTTGAAGTTGTTGATTAGTAAACAATACAGCAATATCATTATCACTTGACCCCCACTGAGTGGACAGGACAACATATTGCTTACAGTACCACCTGCACTTTGTGCACAGGTACGTGCGTATCTTAAATTCCAGCAATATTATGACGAGTAGACTTTCACAATGCAAAGCAACATTTGCTGGTATGATTTTACCTCAAAAGCAATCTATTTGGTTGTATACATAACGAAAAATAAACTTTTCCCCTAAAAATACTTGTATTGCATAAAATATTACCTGCTGGTGCGACTAGCTTTTTAAACTAAATAATAAGGAAAATAAGTTATACATCCACGGATAAAATTAAGTTGCATGGTGCATAGAAATGAAGGCTATCAACTAGTGACATAAGGTGTAAAAATAAATATCCAGTATTGAAGTTTTAATTCCTTGAGAAATTTGAGAGGCGGGAGTTGTTATACACAGGGGAATTTAGATAAAATTTTGTAAGTCTGCGAATAATACCACACATGCATAGTTTAAGTACTGTACTGGTAAACAATATATATATATAAATAAATATATACAAACAAATATAAAGATTATAACGATCTATAAACAATACGAATAAAAAATATCGAACAAGATTTTGAAGTTGTCAATGTGTGGGAGAACGCTCGTTACAGCAATATCGATTAATTGTAAGAAAATCATATTAGTGGTCAGTTCACAAGTATTGTCGACTATAGCGGTACACTAAACTGTAAATCGTAATATACAAAAAATGGTTGGTGGTAAATAATTTTTGCTTTAGCAAAATAAATTGCCAACGAATATATAGTATGGAAAACTATTTAGATACTGAAAATTTGTAAATGAGTAGTATAAAAAAATAAAATAACAAACCGTTTTATGAAACGATAGAAGAATGTAAAATTAAAAAGAGTAGTACGTATAAACCCTCCATTAATTACCATTAGAAGGATTCTTGCAAAAATGAGTAATTGAGTTTGCAACTAGATTTGGATTTCTGCTGCAGATAGTTTCTGAATTTATGTTTAGCAAGAATTTAGTCTTGTCAACTTTGAAGATAACAATGTGTGTATTCATTTTAATAATATGTTGTTAATATTTATGTTAACCTTGTGAAAAATAGTCTAATTTCGCTCAAGACCATAACTTATTATAATTGATGGACAACTGTAAATATATACAACAATCAGTTGATCATTGGTGCTATTATTATATGCATGGTCTAACTAACAACTGTGAGTTGCCGGAAGGTGTCGGAGCTTAATTTATTTACTACTGTAGATTTAATGCTTTCATTTTCTTTCTAGTATATGCTGTATTTGTCTTACAGCAGAATAATATCTTCTCCTTGTCTACACTAATAGTTCGTTCTAGCATTTATCCATTTTATATTGTTTTTGGTATTAACTTATTAATGAAGAAACAAAGCAATTCAATGCTACAGATTGAAATTGTATAGCATGCAATAGATCTATTATTTTGAAAGCTAATAAAATAAACGATAGTTCAAACTACTAGATATTCATCTGTTTTAGAAATGTTCATTATGTGTAATTCGAGTCATGGGTGGACCTACAATTATCAATGATGATCAATCGTGTAAGCTCTATTGATCATTTTATTAATTTGAAGCATTTTACTTGATCATACACGATTCTTTTACAATTAATAGATAAGATTCATATGCAATAAATATATCTTACGTAATGCTTACAGTTTTTAGTATATCTTACGTTGCCCCAATATGAATTTACGGCATCACGCTCCTTGTGCTCTGTGCTGTCCCACATTTTTTAGGCATGAACATTATGTTGACAGCGCCATTTTCCTCTATTGTACCATTTTCTCGGACCAAGGCTTACTGGCAACGCAAAATTGATTTTTCGTTACAGGATAATAGAATGTTAGCACGTGGTCACCATGTATCATTTTTAACAAGTGTTCTGCTGATATCAAAATTAGAAACGCTAAGGTTGTATCCGTGTGTATAAACTTTTAGTGACACACACATGTCATTACGGCTTGATACGTGTTCGCCGAATCGGTGGCCACCTGAGGATTTAAGTCTTTTCCCACTTCCTGCAATCCCACAATAATGCTATTCGCCCCTGTCATAAATGTCACAAATGTGCAAAGTGAAAAGGATGCAAAAGTTCATGATTGCATATTGCAACCAGGTAAAGAAATAATCATTTGTGTTCTTTACTTTTTACCAATGTACGGAATTACGGAATGGTGGTCATGTCTCAGCAACCATACACATCTGCTCATATTGTAGATTTCAAAGAATATTTAAAACACGGCAATCGGCATGCTATAGATCTTTTCTTTAAACTTTACACTTGCAGCAGCCGGCCGGTGCGGCGGCGGTGGTGGTGATGCTTGAAATTGACTGATCTTCTCAACGAGAGTACGACGGCACGGCAAGTAACAAAGTGGGAGAGGAACAGGATTTGTCGGCAGAAGCCTTTGATGTTCACCTTTTCCATTTGGGTATAAAGCACCGACCCTAAGCCGCTGTTTATTTTAACATTTAATCGTTTTTGGTCCTTAACTACCTCACATACACTCATAGTCAAACAGCAGCAACCCATCAGCGTTGCTGTACATTATCAACTCACACTAAAGAGACCAGACCAAAAGCACTATTACAATCACCCGTACTCCACAAAGTTACTCTCCATTACTCGGGGTGTATATTCCCTTCAGTATATTGACAGAGCACCAGTATATATATACCTTTAACATATAAACCGTTCATATTCGTACAGTTTCCAAATACATGACATTAAATTCACGTTTTACACAAATCTAGAGCTCTCGCCCCAAATGCCTTGTTCTGGTTGCAGTTGTTGTGTAGAGGTAAGTAATCGTAAACAAGTGCTAGCGTGTTTTAGTAAGTTAAAATCCAGAAAGAGAACTCGACAAATGACTTGAATGTCTTGGCGCAGTCAAAACACCGAGGTCCGAAAACAAAAGGACAACTAGTGTGATAGTGAAATAGTGAAACCTTAAAAATTACCATCATTTTCCTTCAAGTAGGCATGCGTGATTGTTCAGTTTTCTGCTGATGACAGAAATGAGTTTAGTATCACCTTGTCCCTCTTGTGCTGTGCTTCTGATTTTTTGGAGTTCACGTTGATTATGTCTATAAAGAGGACAAATATTGGTGGTTCCTAAATTTTGCTGAGTTGAAATCAGATTTTTTAAATTAATAATCAAAAAGAAAATTATCACTATTTTACTATTGGAACGAATTTATAAAAGGCCAGTCAAAATGTGGAAATACATTTATCTTGTGGCTTGTCTCCTCGCAAGTGTCGCATTGCCCCATCAAACAGCAAATTGTTTCCCATCTGCAAATTTTCGAAATTACTCGTCCCCCGACTTTCGTAATGGTGGTGCTAGAATGATCAATTCGCCTGTACAAGTTGACAATCAAATGTTAAATAAGTGGATATCTACATCGCTCAAGTTCTTTGACTTCAGTAGGTGCATCACGTCTCACATTGCATCATCGGAAGATGAGTGTTTTAAGCTGAACGAGATTCCACGCTCTGAGATTGCTGTGTACTTTGCAACTGGGCAGAACGGAGGAATTGCCAGTTCTGCTGCAACAATGAACGGAAAACGGGAAAACATGCTCAAAAGGTCGCAAAGAGTTGTCGCAGTTCTTCCTGACTCAACAACTCCCAAGGCTGGAGGGGCTCACGACGCTGTCTTGGTCCTTGATCCTTATCCAAACGCCAATTTCGGACATTTGGTAGCCGTTTTCTACATAGATTTGGGAATTGATTCAAAGAAGTGCAAGGATGACCATCAAATATTTACCACAGGTAGAGTTATTGACATACTTTATGATATTTTTGTTTAAAACGCAATAACCAGAACATTGTAAAAAGTAGATAGGGAGAGTAGGCAGTATAAATTTTTGTAGTTGCTTCATTCGAGTTGTCTCAGTAATCTCATTTTTCAGCGAATTCAACATTTTCAGAAAGTTAGTTCGTCATTTGTGGTTAATCCGCCATTTCATCTGTCATTAGCTACTAATGGATCGACAGTATTCTATAGCATTATGTACCGTATACAACTGTCCATCAAAATTATTGTGGTTCCGCTGCTGAGATATATACGCCACAGTGTAAGCAACGGCAACGTAATACACCAGAGAAAATGGATTCGTGGGAAAGCTTTCTTAATGTCGGTTCGGCGGCATCTGTTTGCTTCAATATTGAAGAAGGTGCCACGAGCCAGAATCCTTTGAACTTGCCGACTACAAAGGGATGCCGACCCAATTGTGTCCACATAATCATCTGGAATAACCTACCATTTAAAGCTTTTGTCCAACCAAACCATCAACAAGACTGAGAATACAAAGAAGTCTTATAGTATATATTGGTCCTACCTGAAACCGATCTGATAGGAGCACCCTACACTCAATCTCGTCTAATGATGATGAGTATTGCATCGCAACACACAGCGTTTGGTGTAGCGCAGCATAAATGCCTCCGCAAGTTCTCAATGTGGAATAGCAACCGTTGCATATTTGATAAATACATGTTGACTTGATGGTGACTATCGCACATTGATGACGCAGGATAATGCGAATACACATATATCATTACACAACACAATTTTTTGTCGATCAACTAATAACTGTGAAAGAAGTAAAACAAAATACCGCACAAAAAGTGTGGTGAAACTACCATTTACACTCATATATTGTTGTACTAGGTTTAAAACGGCATGTCATAAACTTTTATTAAACTTATTTTAGTTCTGAGAATATGTAACACCACTGTTAACGATAATATAGAACTAGACGATTTGTTAATACGGTTTTATCCTTTTAGATGAGACATGTATCACAGTGGCGAAAAAGTCCCGATGCCCAAATCGACTAGAAAAGTACACCGGGGGAGGGTTGCAGCCTCGTCGTTGTCACATTGACTTTCTACCGTCGGTTTACTACGCGGAGCCTTCTACGACAGGGTTGTCATCACATGGGTTTAATAATGCTGATGGAAGTGGCACGCAACCAAGTCATGATTTGTTAAACTGTATCAATATACCTGGATTCGCTAATTGCCCCACATTTCGTCCTTTAGATGACACCAGACGAGTACTATGCGATGCTTCTGCTGAAAACTCAAAACGGTACATTTCTGACAATTTTCTTTACTAAAATTTGGCTTATTTTTTCTTCTTATTTTAGATTTTTTGCGTTGCGCACCAGGGAGAATACATGTTTTACATGAATACCATTTTTTCTTTGTATACAATTGTCTAGATGTGACACGAGCCATACGGGAGTCGGAACCAGATGCAAACTTTTTCAAACGTGTGATCAAGCTGTACTTATCGGTGGTGGTTGGAACCGAATGCATTCAAGCATGAAGTCATTTCACAATATCATCAAGGTTCAGAATTCCTTGAGCTCAATAGGATTTCTGCCGGAAAACATCAAAACATTTTATGCAAATGGCAAAAACCGCAAGCCTCAAGTAGGCAGAAATGGGAGATCCATGTATGACGAAAGCAGTTACTTCTCGTCAGTTATGAAAACTGGGCTGCGTGGACACCTCAGAACAATGTGTGAATTAAGACATTGCGCTGATAGTCTTTTTATTTACTTAAACAATCCAACTACTATTGAAGGCGATATGTTACTCTGGGACGCAGATTACAATGGAATGGTATGTATAATAACGAACATTTTTGTGGTATGGCACCATGATAAGGTAGTATGCAAATGCAAGGATTAGAAATAACTAAGAATGATTAATTATCTAGGTGGATGAACTAGAAGTCTACACCGTCAAAGAGTTCTTATCAGATATTCTTGGCTGTGAAGCAAGAAGAGTTGTTATTGTTGCTGATCAAAGTAACTCTGAAGTGATTTTGAGCAACTTGAAAGAAAGTGTGGAACACAAAAATGTGTTGCTGTACGCCGCTGGTCTCCCTAACCAAGTCACTACGAATGGAGAGCTTACCGAACTATGGGCAAATCATTCCGAATCGTCTACATGCATCAAACACGTATACCAGGTAGATATTCTTTTTAAAAAATCACGTATTATTTATTATCTGTCATCCTTTTAACAGTGTTAATGCAAATCACCTATTTATCTCTAGCATGTTGTTAATGGAATGTCGGCATCTAATTCAACATACGTTGATACCACGTCTGGGATTTCTGAGAAAGTGTCCATCATCGGTGCACCTTGTGATTTATTGCCGCCAGTCAGTTCTAGAGAACTGAAAACGTTATACGAAGGTAAGCCACTACTCCACGAGTTGCATATGTTGCAATTTTTTATGCATAATTTTGTAAGACTCTTCTTAACCAATGTCTACTCCTTTATTTTTAGGCTGCCAAAATGTTCCAACAAGCGTCTGGTTTTCTGCTTTTGAAGATTATGACAGTAACGGAGGAGGGGACGAAAGTGATGAAAACTCACCGAATGGAAGAAGATCGTAATAAATTAGTTTGTAATGTTTCAGAACATTTTGGAAAAATTAGACCAGTTTATAGTCGTATTTATTTCAATAGTATTGAAACCCGTCGTGATACATAAACCAATGAGATAAAGCTGTACACAAGCACATGAGCATGTAGTTTTTATACATTATAGTAATCTTACCATTTTGGAAAGGAAGCAGCTATGTAAATAACTATATAAGTTTACCCATTTAGGCTTATAATAGTATCTAACTCTTCTGTGTATTATTTACATGTAATTATATAGGATTGTAAGTTTTAGAAATTGAAACAATGTAATATAATATTCTATAAGAAGCATTTATATGTTTTATGACATTTGTACATTTAGTAGATATAGAACTTGAGGTTAATTCATATTAGTTTTGAAAGGAAGATAAAAAGAGGATCAAGTGTGTATTTTTAATTATTGTAAAGTTGCGGTGGGTAGTGTCAATATATCCGCAAGTTGCAAAATTATAATCCTCGGCAAATCTGAAATTATTATTGTAATAAAATTTTATTCATCGTACATAAACCCCTCTAATAAATTGTTAAAATGATGCCATTAACTTACATTGGGATAATTTCTATTCAGACACTTTACCAGTGGGTCATATCCTCTACAAAACTCGTCAGTTGTATCCATATTCGAACCTGAAAAATAATTGAAACAAGGCAGTGTCTTTTTATGTTAATACGAATAAGACTCTTATCGCATTGCATTAGTTTTTCTTGTTTGGCAACTGTAAAGTTTATACAAGGCTAAAACCCCAGCAAAAATGCATTTTTGTCACTTACTTCCTATTTGTAAGCACGGTTCCAGAGTTGAATTAGCCCTTCCGATGAGATTTGCGGGCCAATTTTCCTTCAGAAATGTAGTATACTGATTTTGATCGACTGCTCCAGCGGCGTTTAGCATTCCTAAATTTGTTAAAATGCATTTCCACACACATGCTGACTTTTGGGTCTTCTCCCTTCCTGTTTTATACCCCAATTGCTTGACACACTGATTTATCCATTCAATATTCTTTTTGTTCAGGTCTGAAAATACTTTACGACAGGCCTTCTGGTCTGGTCCCTGAGCGTGGCTGAAGACCTGGCCAAATTTCATAAATTCAAACATTTAAAAATCGACTAGACTTAATATAAACTTAGCCATTATGGAACCCAATCACATTCCACAAAGAAATTTATAATAGGGATTTACCACAAAACAAGCAACAGTAATAAAAAATACACAGAGCTTCATTTTTGGACTTTGTAGTATGGAAGTTGAGCGATTATAAATAAAAATTTCACACGATTAACTTGGTCTTTCCACTTACACGTTGAAATTAGAAATGATGAAGATTGTGAGAATTCAGATGTGGATGGTAAAACTTTTTATATAAATTTTTAACGCTCTACACAATCTTAGAAGCCGTCGTAAAGTAATGTATACGAATGTACATCAATATATATTGATATTTAAAAGGTAATATTCAAGTTTTTGGTTTGTACATCGTATGCAAATATACCTATGCATGTAGGAAAATGTAACATTGAATTGAGGAGACAACTTTCCGACGTTAGGTATCCCTCGTTCATGCATTATGCATTTTAGTATTTTACAGCTCTACAACTATGCAAATTACGCACAACTGATGCAACAATTCTTGTAGACCATTGTAAAGATGCAGAGGAATCTGGAATCTTTAAATTGTCTGATCAAAGCCTGGAGATTAAATGATAATTTAATTTTGCCAGCAGCGGGGTACTCTGTTTACAAATACCAGTGCTAAAAAGTATTAATTACAAATGCACCAACAAGGTTTTTCATCATGTTCCAATTTCATGTTCTTATTGTCCTCTAACTTTAGCGGGGTTTAGTTGGTATCACATGAATGAATATGAGTATGAGTATGAGTATGCTTACTAAAAAGATTTATTATTGTTTATCGCTGTATTTTTTATTTTAAATTTATATGGCAGAATACCGACCCGAGGGGATGGTGCATTCCAGTCTGCAAAATTGAGATTTTTCAATATAATCGACTATGTATGTAGGTGCATTTATGCATATGCATACAGGCATGCATCAATCAATGCTTACTCTTCTATATACTCTTGGCATCAATCTGACATCATGACACCAAATAGAATTTTTTTCAAACCTTTAACCAATCACAACCACACAGAAATTAATACATATGAGATGCTTTCTATCGCATGGAATTACACCCTGTCACTCAGAATGAATAGCCATAGTCAACAATCAACTCATCAATTGATAAGATTGTAATTGTGTCAACAAATAATGTGCTACGGTATTGTCGCGATAGAGTTGAAGTTTTGCTTTCTGCCACTTCCGTAGTTGTGCCAGTCCCATTATTCTGGTATACTATGTAAAATAAATGTATCTTTACTTCTTTTAAAGTATCTCGACATAACTATTCTTCAACAAAGAAGCATAATTCTTGTCGACACGTGCATCCAATACATTTTCATAGTCAATCTTTTTTTGGTTGAACGAGAATATTTTAATCAGATTTAGGATTAGTGATCTTTATAAATAAAATAGACCAAACGTCAAATAATTGCATTGGAGGAGTATTTAATATTATTAAGTACTATATAACTGCAAACTGCAAGTTAATGAGTAATGAGTAGTATGATAATGTATGCTATACTGTAATGCCCCATTTCTTTTAAAAGTAGACCATTAAAGAATTAAAAATGTTTCTGCAAATTTCACTTTTCATAAGAGCGTTTTATTAAAATGGTTTTTATGACTCCGATCATGCTTAGAATCATGTCGCTGTAGTAGTGGCTGGTACTATAGCACCTGTGAATAAATGGTCTTCAATTTTTAGACCTTCCTCCTGATCTGGAAACACCGTACCCGTTCTTCGTCTAATCAACATGTATTTTGTTGTTGGAGCTCTTGTTGCGGCTTCAGTGACGGATGCTGCACTAGCATTTTCTACCACAATTGGAGTAGCCCCAACAGCAGCAGCGGAAGATACTGTAGCAGCAACCAAAGATCCAGCCTGAGTTGTTGCCACGCCTACTGGAGCTGCAGTCACAGCCACGACCGATTTCGTAGTTTCTTCCGAATCAATCTCATCCTCATCTTTGGTAGTGGTTGTCAACTTTGTTGTTGTCGTCGGCAGAGTTGGCCATTGAGCAGGTCTTCTACCTAATGATGCTTCTACGAGTGCTTGTGCTCCTTCGCGCTGATTTGGTGGGAAGAAGTTGACAAAAGATTGCCAAAAGTTCCTAACATTAAAAGTTCCCAAACTGGTTATTATTCCAGCTACTCCTCTTACAACATCTCCTGGGGAAGCTCCTGGAGTTGTTGGACCAGCAGTGGTAGACTCTTCATCATCCTCCTCTTCGCTGCCTTGATTTCCTTGTCTGAGAAGCGTGGGAACTACAATACCTTGTTGATGCTGTCGCTCTTTTTCTTCTCTCACAGCTCTTTTCAGATTAACTTCCACCTATGATATAATTGAATTACGCATTTCCTAATTAATTCATACGGTCAGTAGTAAATTTAATGTGTTCATGTTGTATTGTATTACCAGATCGGCAAACTCCTTCGTATATCCAAAATCATAAATGAGCGACTCCTTCATGATGGCGTACTCGTGTGCAAATTCTTCTTCATGAGTTTGCACCATAGGACGTGCATTTAGCAGTGGAACCGCACTTGTCTAAATTAAACCAAGTTTTACTATCACACTAGCGGTTTTTCCATTATTAGAGTTAGCTTTAATTTAAGAGAAAGTACTTTCTTGAGTAAAGATAAATATTACCTGATATGCATAATTTTGAATAAATGTTAGTAGCGTTATTAAACCTAGTGAGAATTTGAGAGAATAGTTACGCATTTTGGAACTTGTGCTTTCACTCATCTTAAAAACTACTTCTCTGCCCACTTAATTGTACGGAAGTACTCAATCTGTTGTTAGAATAAAGTTTCGTCGTACACGAATCTTGTTTTGTTTCCACTCTCCTTCTACCTGTTCTCTAGCCACTGTAATTTAGGAATTTATTCGGAGATTTATATGCTTATAACGTTCATTCATGCTCATCATACTATGCACGCTTTCATCTTTCACACAATTCACATTGCCAGTGCGTGGTGCTGATGCATAATTAATGTAGTTTTCTGTGAACTCTCAGTGCACTGGCCAAGTTCATGGACAAATGTAAAGCATAAATAGTCAATTGATTTAATTTTGCCAGAACCATTTGTTTGTCATAGGTATTAATAATAATAAAAACCAAAAGAACCGGTAAGTACACTTCTGTGTTAATTTTCGTCACACATCCGAAAGAGGAAGAAAAAAATCTACTTACCATCCCATTTGAGTTATACAACATGTATATATCTAAGCAGTTTGGACAAATCCAAACGCATTCGTCATTCACATTTATATTGTTGTCATTCAACACTCCAATTTATGGCATACAATATACGATTGGCCGCATACTGCAATACAAAACATGGCCACTGAAAACTAAATAACGCTACGTTCACTACGTACGCTGAAGAGTGCTTTCTTTTCGGACAATTTTATCAGACATTCATATATATATATCATTGCTCTAAAAATATATGAAATTCATGTATTATTTATTGAAGTGCTGTGTCGGTGAAAAAATGAGATGAAAAACATGTGAAAAAATTGGTCATGCTGATGATAATGACAAGACAGGAAAAAAATCACATTATATGTCGTCAAAACTTTCTTCGCCCGCAGGAAATTAAGATTTGTTTCACTCCCGGACAAAAAAGATAAATTTTATTTTACATTAAACATAGCATTAAATGGTTTATGCTATCTGTATACTGCCTTTCGACGACAATTTATCAGCACTTGGTTCCCTCAAGGTGAACTATAAAGAGGTCAAATTCATTTACAACGCTCTATCCAATGGTTTTTGTTTCAAGAAAATCGGACGATTCCATAGTCATGTGGTAACATTGTTAGTAGTGACATATATTATGCGTCTGCTCTTATTTCTATCGTCAATTTTAAACTTTGAAACAGGACAGTTGCATTTGTTTGTAGATCATCAAGTCGGACGAACAAGTACAATTTTTATAAAGCCCATATTTGGCTTCAGTATGACATATTACCAGAAATCTTATGAAATTCCCAATCGATGGAGATACCACCAAATAAACTAAACTTGCCGACGAAATATGGGTAAATCAAACTGCTTCCATTATTTTGTAAACGCCCCTCGTATATAATTATCCGTTTCCAGTTGAATTAAGATATTCTACAATAATGGGCCATTCCTGCTGTATAGCAGCAGCCCATCTACAAAGAAGGAAACAGGATGCGGATATGCGTGGGTGGGTGGTTGATGAATGCACCAATATGAAATATACTCTTTGGATTGGATTTGTAGGTAGGTATTTTATTAGGCGCCGCACTCACAGCATGAATTGCTTTGCTATGTCTATCTTATGCTGTTAGTACAAATTTGCCAGATTTATTGTGCAGAAATATCAGCTCTTGGCCACATCTAATAAGAATTACTGTTGGTTGTATGTATTAACCAGAGATTAGGGATGGCAGTGCCATGTAATTACACCGACATTCAGTTATTAAACGGTCATCTCGCCAGAAGTACGGCTATCCAGTATCCAGACTTTTCTTGAATAATTTGTATTTGATAATGATAACCCTGATAATTTTTATTTCATTGAATGCTATGTTCTGTGATTGTAATCCATAAAAAATTATAATAACCAGGAAAAATCATGTCCAAAAACAAACACGTCATATCATGCTCGCGAGCAATTCAAGAGTATAAAAGTAGAAATAAAATGCTATGTATGAACATACATGAACATATTTGCTCATTTCTACTACTACTTTATTTTATTACTTCACTATTGTTCTGCTAGCCAAAGTCCTGTTCATCCGGTTTTACGCGTAATAATAAAACAATATAAAAAGCTGTACACCACAACATTGCCTCGTTTCCAAACACATTTTCTCTTTGGAGCCTAAAAATTCGCCACTTACTTTTGGCCAACTCTAAGGCCACTGTCAAACCGACGTATCCGTTACACCACGAAGAATGACATTGGGACTGACCATTGAACATACACTAACGAAAGAAAGCATATCTTTCCTTTTTATCTAAAAAATCACCAACTAATTGTGCCATAAAACCCCAGATTGTCATACAAAATGAATGAAGTACTACAGGAAAAGAAAATAAAGCCTTGTTAGATTTTCGTTTTTCATGTGAGTGGGTGGACTCCGTTTCCGACAGTCTGTGTTCAATACCAACTCAAGTGAGTAGGAGTATACTTTTCAACTTGTGCCGTCGTGGTACCGTGCAACACAGTCGTTCTTTTATGCGTTTTACATTAGTGACTAGACCCTTTCTGCCCTACATGGTGGAGGTGGATGGTAAAAAACTCATTTCATCTGCTGTAAAACATTAGTAGCTGGGGCTGGTGGATGGTCTACTGCTGCTGCTGCTGTGATGATGATACAGTGTTTCTCTCCTTGTGGGCAATGGGCAAGGCAGAGTAAAATTGGTTTTCAGTTTTTTACGTTTTAACCACCTGCCCTCAGCATAAAAACACAGCAGCACATCAGATGATACTGTCTATATCGAAAACAAAAAATGATGATAAGGATAGAATTGTTAAGACGCATAAATTGTAAAATATGTTGTACCCACCACTACCCACAGCTAGAACTGACGCAGTAAATACATGATACTTCAGGTAAGTTCTCAGGTATATATTATGTACGATTTAAACTTTTTACGAGCAGAATAAATATCAAGTCTTATAATACTAGGTCTTGTGGTGAGGTGTAAATAAACATGCATGGTAGCTTAAAAATACTGCTACTGCGGTATTTTAAGAGTGTTGAGGAACTATAAACCTGAATGACAACTAGTTGATGATGTTCACACACAGGTAGTGCAAGTATAATTATGGTAGTATGCTAAACTATAATTATTTATACGTCTGCCTGTTTCTTTCACGGCCGTTAACCGTAGACAGACGGGAGAAGATGGTGGTGTTTGGGTTTAACAAACACCTAACACCGTAGGTAATTGCGTTATAGAGTTATATTACTATTATTCAACTCGTCATCCTCACGTCATCGCTGACAACGATAACATTCTTGTGAATTTGGATTTAGGAATAATGAATAAGACTTAAAGAACATCTGTTTTTGATACTCCTTACTAAAGCAAACAAACGTAAGTATTTTACTTTTCTCAATTTATGATTTGTTGTATGTGCATTGCGCATACATAGAATGTAGAATAGAGTGAGATGGAGATTATTTTCTGCAAAGCTAAGTAGGATTTCATTAAGGAGGATTCGGCGTAATTGACAAAGATAATTAGTGTCAGTGTCTGTGTTGTGTCTATTACATTCGCTCATGCATGACTACAGCAGAGCAAAAGGCGAAGCAAGAACAAAAGTGAAAATACAAATATTCACAAATGTTTGGGTTTGCAGCAAGTGATGGGATATTATATTTTCAGTGAGAAAATTACATCGTTGGGTGTGTGGTGTGGCAGTCTTGTAAAACATCTTCCAAACAATAAATGAGCTCTTCCTAAGAACATCGAAAACTTATTGACGTTAAAAAGATGGGTGCCGAACATCCTGATCCTGTGTATCACGTTGTTGTAGTTGGCTTTCACCACAAAAAAGGATGCCAGGTTAGAGTTTGACACACGACATAATTATTATGTGCAGAGCGATCGTGACCATTTAAAAATATGTTGTCATACAAGCAAGTGTCATCAACGCAAGTAATCCGTAGCACAATGCGGGGTTTTGACTGACAGAAATTTGAGATGGAAAAGGAGGAGAGCGAGAACAGGAAATCTTTGTGCGATTTTAGGTTTTTTGATGTGCAAAATATATATCAGTGACAGGCGATTTGCACTTGCAATTTTAAAATCGTCTAATAAGTCGCTCTACACATTACTAAATCTTAATTTTATAACACCTATAATCATTTGACATTTATTAAATTCATGCTTAAATACCGTTTACAAATAGGTCGAGTATGTTTACCCACCCTTTGAGATTGATTTGGAAAAGACTGCTTGGAAGCATTTACCAACATTGGCAATGCCGGTTAGTTCACGTCTTACTGATAAAAACAAAGATGGTAATGGCTGGCTAAATATCGCTTTTCTGTTCATGTTTATAGGATGGTGCTCACAATTTTGAAACTGACACCGTGTATTTTCACCTGCCGTCGTTAAAAAATGCACGAGAAACAGTGTTTGGAGTCGCTTGTTATCAGCAAATTGATGCTAGTGTAAGCTGTACTTTTATATTATAAGGAAAATTTAGTCATTATGTAGTTGCGAAACTCATTGTTGTGTACTTTTAACAGAAACTAACTAATAAGCCAGATGATGTTACACGAAGTACGGTACAAAAGTCTGTTTGCGTTTTAAGCAAATTTCCTCTCTATGGTCATATCCAGGTCAGTTGTTAAAATTTGTTACGCTTTCTCAGAAACAGGTGAAAAACTTATATGGAAGTCACTACAGCATATATTTCCGTGTCATGTTCAAACAAAATTATGTACTTTTTCGCAGGTTAAAATGTCTCTTATAACGGCAGCGTACTTTCGGAAGGGAGATTTCGACCAAGTATCTATTTTAAAAGAGGCTTATAACAACCTTAATTTGTGTTTAAATGCAGAGTTACTAAAGACACCTGAGGCATGTGTTGGTAAGATGTGTACTACATTAAAGTTACACAATGCAATGCAACCTTAGAAGAAGTATTTGTAAACTGGGTATTACTTTAAATCATTTGACAGGTTTGTCCCCAAGAGATTTAGTATTCACGTTTCGTCATCAGATAATTACCTTGTTTAAACTGATTCTGTTAGAAAAGAAAATTTTGTTTAGAGGTTCTTCCGTTGGGCCATTGTGCTCGTCATTATTAACATTAATATCTTTACTACCATTGAATTTGGAATATGGTTTGACTGAATCAGCATGCGTAAGAACAAATAAAGCCCTGTCCATTGTTCCTCAATTTTCAAGTCAAGATACTGCTGATCCTACCACTGTGATGGACACCGTGGTCGAAGAAAGCGAATCAAGCCATGCCACATCAAAGGCACAAGAATGTAATGACAATGGCGCAAGTGTTTCGCCAGTGTCAGAGAAGAAAGCAAAAGATATTAGTAACGCCAGAATACTGGATGAATCTGGCGACAGGGTTGATCAAGCAGAGTCGGCTGCAGTAGACGGAGAACCAGTTTCAAATTCCAAATTTTATTATTCGTTAGATAGTAACATGAAAACGTCTCTCTCAGAAACGTCTTCATTGTCGTCCGAGAAGCAAGCAGATGATATTCCTGACTTTATAACTGCTGTTCAGATGACAGCTAGCGATGCAGGTCTGCCTTTACAATTATTCACAAAGGTAAGCGCTTTCATTAGTGAAAAAATGCTGATGTTATACATGCCAATAAAATTTGAGTAAACGCTTTTACTAGATATGAAAACGTTGAGCATTGAATAGTAACTCAAATAATTGAATTTTAAAATTTTTTGTAGGGGTATCTTTGTCATCCTTACTTGTCTCTACATTACATGGACTTGTTATCAGATTCAAGAGTGCGTGGTTTCATCGTTGGAGCCACAAACATTCTATTTAAACAGAAGCGAGATCTTGTTGACGTTGTGGTTGAAATGTCGGATGGTTCCATAGACATTCCAGACCCAAATTTGAAACGAATAGTTACTGCTACAACTGCAGACCTTAGATTTGCAGATAGCATTGTCCGGCAAGTAACACAAGAATCTAACGGGCGCCGGCCTGAATCTGATGCATTTATGGATGGGGTCGGTTGGGAGGGTGGGGACGAATGGATTCGAGCACAATTTAAATATTATCTGATGTGTCTAATGAGGACCAGTCTTTTAGAGGACGGAAGTAGACTAAGAGAATCATTCTCTCCTGCATTTCTGCAAGTCTGGCAAAATACTCATAACTGGACGACATGGGAAGCTTATGTTAATTCAGAGGAAAGGGAAACGCCAGGGATCTATTCGCTATGTCCTGGTCATCCATACGATGGAAATATGTCGGTCACAGACATGAAAATACGACTATCGCAGTGAGTGTCTTTAACTCTGCAACCAATGCAGTTTTATTGTATCATAAAAGCCCCCATTATTCTAATATTTCTGTACATTTTTAGTACCATGCAAAGTTCAGAAAGTGGAAGGAAACTAAATTTAGCTGTTGGAAAAGCAGTAACGTCAACTGGCAAGGCGGTAGGAGGAGCAATTTCTCATGCGAAAGGTGCTTTATCTTCGTGGTGGTCATCTGTTACAACTGGTATTCCTGTTGCAACGTCTCCAGATGTTAATCCTCCTGAGGGAGATATCAAGTTTGGTGTCGATGAAAAGCATACGTCACAAACTAGCAGCAGTTAAATATTTTTTTTAGCTTATTGATGAAACCTACAGTCATGTTCAGTAGCATAACTGACGCTAAAAGGCATTCCCGCAAGAAAATAGCTAATGAAGGCTTCTAGATGCGATACTCGATACTGTGTTGCAACTGCTGTGCACGCAGTTCTCTATAAATCTTGTTGGTAAATAGCGTTATGAAAATTAAGTGTAAATAAATATTCTTAGTATTGATTCATCATCATCACAGTCAATCAAGATTAGATCATTTTATCAATAATTTTGTAGCAATGTCTGTTTTGGAAACTCGTTACCTGTAAACTGGTGATTCATATCGTATAAATTATAATTTCACACACTAAGTAAGCTATCAACAAAGTGTTAAAACGATAAATGAGGAAAAATCCTTTTTATTGTTACACAAACACAAATGTATGTATTAAATAAGTTAAGTAGCGCTCTCCAGCAGTTTTCACGAACCCAAATAGTTTGATGCTCGTTTGTTATTTATTTGTTCTATTATATCCTTTCGCGCTTTAATGTTATGTTAGTTATGGGGCTATTCTTATCTTTTTATTATACTCACTTCCAGTCACATAAATGCAAATTTTAAAAAATCTCATCACAATATTGTTATTAAAACGCAGAATAAATATATAGTAATAATAATATATATCCAAATAAAACAAGACCTCATGCATGCATAGTAATAAATCATTTGCGCTTTCACAGGCACAGTTTTTGTATTATTCCAAATCAAGCTTACACGGAGGTAAATTCACTGGAAAGAAAGTATTCATTTCTAATAAACAAGCAAACGTGATGAACACGAGGTACATAAGAAGACAGGACACACCAACTTTTGTGTCAAGAACGTAATTGTTCATTACAAGCATTGTGTATAAAATTATCATTGAGGTAACCAACAAAGCTGCAGAATATTCCATTCCTGCTGAATGTATTGCAATGAAATTATCATCTTTGGACGTCAGTATGAGTGATTCAATGGTCCAAGGTAACCCCAAGCATATTAGGATATCAAAAGTATTAGAACCAATGCTATTGGACAGGCCCATTGAGCCATGTCCTTGTCGGGCTACTATTATTGAAGAAAGAACTTCAGGCAGTGATGTCCCAGCTGCCAAAATTGTTAACCCACTCACGGTATCAGGTATTTCAAAAGTTTCCCCTGAAACAGCAGTAAAATTACTTGCATTTTCGAGTTACGGTTATTAGTAGTAGACCGTGCATTAGGGGGACGAGGAGGGGATATTCATGTCCTGCAATCTGCAATGTATTAGGTTGCATCTCCTCTAATGTCAAAGTGCCAATCTCAAAAGGGGGCATAATTGTCCCCCATACCCCCAGATGCACGGTCTACGTTGGCAATGCAAAATGATATCGCTATTTTGCTTATGTGCTTACCAATTACACAAACCATCCATGATATGACATACGAAATTCCTCCTATCCAGCAAACGCAGCATAAAAGTGAAATTCCGCACCATTTTTTCATCTTTTCATGTCTGCAATTGGGTATGGTTAACTGCAATGCAAGTCGAACAGGAAAAGATAAAATATCTTTTATCGCTTGAGCAATACTGGAAACCAAAGATTCTTCGGTACTGCTACCTAAAGGATCAACATATATCCACGTATTACAAAACAAAAATTAATTTATGTTAAATAACATTTATTTTATTCTTACCGTCACTTGACACTGAATTTTTACCAATGTTGGGACCCGACAGAACTTCTGCAAGCGAAGCCCTCTTCGAAAATGTAGTTTGTTCTTTAAAATGCTCCGTTCCGTAACTTTTCTCACTGGGGACTATAAATGTTTTCATGAAAATTTGCTTCATAAATTAGTCACACTGTCGATCAATAGTACGTACTATTATTTGACAACATATAAGGATAAATATCTAACCATCACTCACAAGAGGTGATATCTCATCACCACCTTCATGAACCTTCTGCTTTAATACTGATGACAACTTTCTTCGTGGTTCACTAGTAGATGTGAAAATGTTCCTTGCTTTTTCACAAAGCGTTTCCGTAAATTCTCTGCACTGAACGTCATAGAACATACCTATCATACAATGAAATCACATCATGGGATAACTGAATTGTCGTTTTAATAGGGAAATTAATTAAAATCAAAATCCAGCAATCCTTAATATATCATTGTTTAAAATGCGTTATCGTACCCGCAATATAAAAGCCGTAAACTCCAATCATAACGATAGTTTCGTACCAGTAAATTCGACCATCAAAGAGAACAACAATAAGAATGAATACAGCTAGAATATAATACGCTGTATCCCTACTTAGTGACCACCAGTCGAGGTGCACGCCCTTAAAGCATAAAAATTTAAGCAGGTTCATCATTCCTTGGGGTTGCCTTATTTTTATGATAAGTATTTATCGTCATTAATATTTTTTAGCTTCTATTAACCTTTCTGCTTCCACCATTCATACGTTTTACTGCGATGTTGGTTCCAATACCAACGCATGTTCCAACTGCGAGTATATTGAAGACCGCAGACCCTACAATCGTGCCAACTCCCAAATCTCCCTTTGTAATAAATGTTCCAATGATATTGGTGAAAAGTTCTGGAGCGGAAGTACTAATCGCCATAAATGTGGCGCCAGCTACGTTGGGTGCAATATGTAGTTCTACATTGAAAGTAAACATGTGAAGACGTGGAGTGAGTTAAGGGTTTCAACATGGGTCTTCAGTCTGATTCAGAAAATGACTATATTTTTCGGTACACCTAGAATTATAAATGCCTTACCTTGACAAATACACTCAATTGCAGGGACAAAATACACGTCACAAACATGTAGTAACGCATAGAGCAAATACAAAAGTACGATAAAGTGAAGTATGATTGCGCCATGTTGCCGTTCTGCTTTCGTAAACAGGTCCGCAGGGAACTCATCCGAGCTAGGGCGTGAACAGTTCTGTGGGACCGCTGCTTGGAGTGTAGGAAATGACTCAGGTGGCGCCTCAAACACAATCAAGGTTTTCGTGTCAACTTCTGCTATTTTCACACTTTTTGTGTCAATGTTGTTCTCTTGAACTGGTGAACCAGAACAATTTTGAAGGACGAAGATGCCAGTGATGACCCACAATATCAAGCGAAGGTTTGTGATGTTGTGAACATGAAGGCTGTAACAAGGACTCTTTCCAAACTTCGCCGATTCACATTGCTTTTGCAATGACAAAATATTTGCTGGATATTTTGCACTTCCTTGTTGATCATTTCTGCAATCAGCACTTATGTTGGGATCAAGGCTATCACCAAAATGTGCAACACTTTTGGAAAACGTTCTATATTTACCCATCAATGAAAACGAAATTGCTGGATGGGCGTTCACTTGTTTGGTTGGTGGGGAAATCACAGAAATAAATATGCTTCTCTCGTAATCGTAAATTACTTACGCTCTAACAGAAAAATGGATTTTTGGACAAATGAAAAACTGCGTGAGATAAAATTACCAGATTTGTCTAAAAGGTGGAATTTTGTCACACGCCTGCTAGCAACTCTAGTGGTGGTCAATTTATAAGTGGTACGCACGACACGCACAACACAAAGTTCATTTTTCGAAAACAAATTCTCAGAAAATCAATAGCTGTGAAAGTTTTGTTGAACAAGAAACTGCATAATATATAGAACATCGAATGATGCTCATGATCGACTACGATATACCACGGGATTGAACTGTGTTTATTTATTTTCAAGTGGTTGTTACCCTGAGCGTTACGCTTATTACGTATATGTACTGATTTTGGGTTATCTTATCGACTTAGTGTAAAACATCGGAAAAACTTTGAGCGAATTCTCTATGAGTAATGAGTAATACCAACAATACCATGCCCAATTTTTTAACAGTGTTTGAACCGCTCGTGAGTAAACATTTACCAACCGAGAGATGAAGTATTTAGGTAAGTATGTTCGACTTTGCTATCAAGTTGATGTCACATGGAAATCGTGGAAATATAAAATGATTACTTACAAGGAATTTTCCAATATGGTACTGAAATGGTAATGTCGTCAATCGACCGGTATAAAGGTAAAATGTTATGGAATATACCAAATTTAAAGTTATCCCACTAGCTAAAATGTTGAAAGAGCAAGTATACAGTCTCGCCAAATTTGACCGAGACTTGTTGACCAAATCAAATAGTGAAGACCCATTATCAAATTAAATTTGATACACATATGCCACTTTGATATTTTAATTTTGTTTATCAAGCTCTGACTGGTTATTTTCTGTTCGAGAGAAAATTCTAATAAAAAAACATGAAATATGTTATACACATGATATTTGATTTTATGTGAATCGGATTTCATTGAACATGTAATTGCAGTATTTATATAGTAAGTAAAGTAGTAAATGTACATTACGAAAGAATAGCCAATTTTACTTTTTAAAACGGGACGAAAGTTTTCTTGTTTCATTATGTCGACATTGTCATCTTCTCGTCAGTAAAAGTTTCGTTCGGTAATAAATATTGGGAACTGAATGCAGTTAATAAGTTCATGTGAGAAATATGCAGGAATGCAGAACTTCAGGTTTCGGTTTCAGAAAGATGTAAAGTTGTCCAATTAGTTCAACTGGACTGATAAAAATAAAACATTCTATATCTAGTTTAATCAATCAGGCAGCTAGACTGGCTCACTTAAGTACAAATACCTAATGATAAGTGCCTATATGGTTCTCTTTGATCACCAATAAGTCAATGGCTAACTCAAATATCCAAAGTCAAATGGTTTATCCATGCACAGGAACAATAACCTGTAATTGTAATCTGTGCCTGTTTCATTGTCACACTCATACTCATGTGTACTCTCGGTTCATATCGCTGTTCTATTTCTTACAACACCCAGAGAGAGTTGGCAATAACAATGTGGTAATTTGATATCCAGTGAAAGTAAAAAAAAGCTGGAAAGCTGTTTTTCTCTTGAAAAATTGCAGTTTCTTTATGGTTGCAAAAATTGCAAACTAGTTTCTGGATGGATGATCGTCCATCATGATCCACAAAAACTTGTATGCTATCACTGCACTACTGGCACAACAATTCTGGAAAGTTGCATAAAGTGATTCTGCTCTGTATACAGTAACATATACAATATACAATTATACTTACAATGAGAATGTTAGGGGAAAATATCATTTAGCCTCTACGATCAAGTATTCTGAAATCTATGTAATTTATTCATCTGTCAATTTTAATTGTCGATCTTGTATTTGCATGTACAAATAAACTTTTGAGACATTAAACTTTATTACGTCTACTCCATATCACGGTAGTATTAAAGTACTTATTAATCTATCATAACAGTTTATTCAGGGACACTAAATGAATGGTTTATGCTCGAAAGGCATTGTTCAAAAATGTTTTATACCGTTTAAAAATCAATTTAAAATCATAATAGTGACACTTAAACACAAAATTCACGAATGCGCAAACTCGTCAGATTCTGGCGAATCTTTCTCAAGATTGCGAATATTGAAAGTTTCGGGACTTTTAGTTTTCACGATTAGCTCTGGTGGCACTGGAACACTCGGACAATGATAATTGATGTACGCCGCGACGACTGCATTTAGCTCATTCTGATTGTGGAAATGCATTAAAATGACGACTAGTGAAATCGACCGGTCGACTAACAAATAGAGCCTAAAACCCTTATGCTATAACTAGTGACAATAATCAAGATCCTCCACAATTTACGTAAGGTAACTTGTTAGTACAAAAGCTAACTGTAGAAAACCTTATTTGTCAGAATAGATTTATTTGACAAGTAAAACAACAAAAAATGGGTGAAGCTCCGACAGTAAATGTTGGGGTGGGTGGTATACGCCTATCACATCACATGCTGAGAAAAGTGGGTTACTTACGATGACGTTTAGCGGCTCAATGACATCCGCTTTTAGTGATTCACAAAATGCTTAAATTGATCAATCTGAAATCACGTCATACTATAACTATATTGTTTAAGCATGATTGTGCTATTTTTGAATTCGGATTGCTTTGTGAGACGCTAGAAATGATAAGAATACATCCACAGCCGATCAACAACTGAAAAATAAAATCCTAGGAGCCATGTTTCTTACATTGTATTCCACTCTGTATATGTAATCTATATGTCAGCAACTTTCCAAACTTTTTTGTGAAATATTTTTTAGAATTTTATCCTATTGTCATAAAATTGTTGTGTATATTCATTTAAATTTTTGTCGGTCGATTTCGCTGGTCGGCATTTTCTTGCCTCCGTTTGAAAACACCACCCAGCCCCTTGTAATCCTCCATCGTCAAGTGACATTGTTGGGAGAAGAGAACGTCTGAAACAGAAAATATGAGTGACCTTCACCAATGCCATTCCTTCAGCAGACCCTTTTCACTCCGCATCTTTTTAAAGCGCAAAAAAGTTAAAACATATAGTTATGCTAAAATGGATGGTAGCATCATACTTATTTCTCGGATTTCCATGCTGCAAGTTATTGGACACATTAATAGGTCGTTCAAGACGATGTAAAAATGGTGTGTCAAAATAAGCACCAAATACACTGACATCTAGATTTCGCATCGCACTTTTTACCGAAGTGGAAAATATGTGATCCCAGATACCTTCATGATACAAAGTTGGAGGTCTACTCCTGAAAATATAAATGACATTGTAAATACATGAACGACGCACACTCACATTCATACGACGCACACATAGGATACAGCATTATAATTTTCATTTAACTCCAATAAAATATATGTATCTTCAACAACAGAAAGGGAATTTAATTAATTTTTCATTGTCTTTTGGTCTCAAAGTGAGACTGTAAAAGTAAAGCAAATGTGCACATGTAAGCGTTTATTAGACAACCCACAAGCAAATGACTGACGAGCCAATGTAGGTAAACGTAAATATGATGTAAATAGATTGTTTCGCCCCGTATGTGTAGGACTATGTTACTTCAACAAGACCGGCAAGTGTGCACAGCAGCTGCGTTAAAAGTGAAAAAATCCAGGGATAAACGGTAATAGAAGGATATCAGAAAGACTGGATGTGAATTCCACGCGACATACTTATCCAGGTCAGGGTCTTTCTAAGTTCGCAGGAGAATGATTGTTGCATAATCAAGATGGTATTTTTGAGCCATTACTGCAAGCGCAATAACAGTATTTTTTGACGACATGTAAAATTCGGAGGATTTTGCAGTTTGGTTGATACGCATTAACTTTAGGACAAGGGGCTTTACCTATCATGTCTTTCGTATTCACATCGCAGAAATTACTCCGTGAAGCCTACAGACACCAGGTGCAATTACTGAGGGCTAACGCTTTCTTTACAAAAAAATGTTTAAGCCGGAAGACCTCCTCGATTGTGACACAACGACTTTTTTCCAGTACAACTCTCTCAAAGCCAACAGGTTTAACGTTAACATTGGGAGGCGCAGCAATAGGTGTTGTGTTTACGTACACGACCTATGGTAGAAAGCAAAATGTCGTACTTGCGGAAAAATTGGAAGACAGGAACCCGTGGTTGAGCAACTCGGACCGAGTAACTGGCTCAATTAGTACAGACAAGGAACCTGATCAAAATGAGTCGCGACAAGACGATGGTCAAAATGCACCTGTCGTGCTCTTGGAAGACAATACTGATGTGGCCACACATGGAGAAGAATTATCGAAAGCTGAAGAACGATTTGATTGGCCACAACTAGTAGAAATTATTTCACCGTACTGGAAACGACTTCTTTTTGCTGTTGGGGTATGTGTGTGACTTAAAACTTAAATTGATGTTTGTATGCCATTCTATGATGCAAATTTTCATAATTACGGACATGTTGATTTATTTCTTTTGTTATCACAGTCTGCATTTGCAGTTGCTATCATTAACATTGAAATACCCAGTTTCTTGGGAAAATTGGTGGACACCGTTACAACGTATTTAATGGCCATGGGCAGTTCTCCGTCTCAAACCGCCATCACTGAATTCATGGAAAAATTAAAGGAGCCAGCAACAAAATTGGTGCTACTTTACCTTGCTCAGGTATTTGGATGTGAGATTTATTAAATACCCTTTTACCCTTTTTGCAAAGAGTTTTGCAGCTACTTGTTGCTCTTTCAATTTTCAATGTTAATTTTGTTTGACAGGCACTAGGAACATTTAGTTATATTTACAACCTCTCTGTGATTGGTGAAGGAATGGCCAAAGAACTTCGGATACGTCTCTACACTTCTCTATTAAGTCAAGAAATCGCCTTTTTTGATGCACACATGACCGGTGAAGTCGTTAGTAGACTCACTGCAGATATCCAGGAATTTAAATCTAGTTTCAAACAGTGTGTCAGCCAGGGTCTAAGATCCGTTAGTCAAACCTTAGGTTGTCTAATATCGCTGTACTTTGTCTCAAAGGAAATGACCCTAACAGTGATTGCTGTAGTTCCTGCTATTATTTTGCTGGGCACATTTTTTACCCGTGGTCTTCGCAAATTAAGTCGTAAAGCGCAATCGCAGGTAACTTTAAAAGAAATATTACTTACAATTTGGTACGACGGCACCAGCATGTAAATTACAATTTATTTTTTGGCTGTGGGAACTGGGGGAAGGGGGGCTTGTCTACCCGCAGGATTTAGAGGTTTAACTTGAAAGGATTGGGAGGGGAAAAATTATAATGTACAGAATGGGAATTTCCCCTCGCCCCCCTGCTGCTTCAACCCTGGTAGTAAGAATCATATTTTTCAATGAACCCTTTTGTATACAGGTGTCGGAATCATCAGGGCATGCTGAAGAAACACTATCAAACATTCGAACTGTTAAAGCATTTGCAATGGAAGAGCAAGAAATGCAGAAGTTCATTCAAAAGACGGAAGACTTGAGAAATCTTAATGTTCAACTAGGAGCAGGAATCGGACTCTTCCAGGCCGGTTCCAATTTGTTTCTCAATGGAATCGTTTTAGGCGTTATGTACACCGGAGGGAAGCTAATCGCAGCTCAAAAGCTTACTTCTGGGGATCTCATGTCCTTTCTAGTGGCTTCTCAAACGATACAGAGAAGCTTGGCAAACATGAGCCTCATTTTTGGACAGTATGTTCGAGGTATTGGCGCCGGAAGCCGAGTATTTCACTACATCAACTTGAACCCTCATGTTTCCAACGTCAGAGCGGAAACAGGGCTTATTCCTCATCGTCTAGAAGGGAATATTGAGTTTGAAAATGTAACGTTTAGTTATCCAACTAGGCCACAAAAGATTGTTTTGGAGAATTTTTCATTAAAATTGCCAAAAGGACGCATTGTGGCAGTCGTTGGTGCCTCAGGAAGTGGAAAATCCACGCTTGCAAACATTTTGGAAGGGTAAGGATACCATTATATAAGAAATTAAGAAGTCGGTTTATAAGAAAAGTTTAATTTAGGCTTTTTAAAAACAAATTGTAAAAATCTAGATTTTATCCACTGGAAAAGGGAA
Source organism: Callyntrura sp. NNG-2020 (assembly GCA_027744055.1). Lineage (NCBI taxonomy): Eukaryota > Metazoa > Arthropoda > Collembola > Entomobryomorpha > Paronellidae > Callyntrura > Callyntrura sp. NNG-2020. The sequence goes on from JAHZNE010003175.1 coordinate 38,977, forward strand.
GCGTCACAATAGATGGGAATCCAATTAAAGACCTGAATACAAAATGGCTTCGCGGTGAAGCTATCGGCATAATCGTTTGTTTAATTTTTTCATAAGCAAAGTATAACAGGCGGGTAGCAATAATGCCTATTATTGTATATTTAGTGCCTTAGACGCTGATTCTGAACGGGTAGTACAAAGCGCTCTTGATTCTGCAATACAAGGCCGGACTGTTTTGGTGATAGCTCACAGACTATCGACGGTAAAAAACGCTGACGTAATTGCCGTGATGTCCAATGGCGCCATTGTTGAGGTTAGATACAATTTTAAATTAGTAACTACTAATAAATACTTTACTGCAAGTATATAACTATTGATACCTTCTTGTTTGATAATTAGATTGGAACGCATGACACTCTTATGGGGCGAAAAGGATGCTACTATAATCTAGTTAGGCAACAAGAATTTTTAAACAAAGCGCAGTAAGTTATTAATAGTAGGCTCTGTTATATACTGTAGGACTATAGATACTGATTCCTCCGAAAAAAATAAATATCAAACTGCCTTCCGTCGTTACCTTTGTGATACTACAGGATACTACCCATTATTTAGAAATAAATATGAATGTATAACTCTATTTTATCTATATGATTCAAAAATAAATTTATCAGAACTTACCAACGGTATCGGATTTCCGGTGTGAACAGTCGTTCCATTTCTCGTTCATACAAATGATGATAATTTATGTGCAGCTTGTACGTGCCGTAACAAAGTCCATGGACAAAAGTTACCACATTCCAAACCTAGAAATATTAGTATTGGTCACGATCAATATCTATTATTGATTCTTTTCCTGTTTTGTGGAGAAACTAAACTACAACTTACTGCATCAGTGGGAACATCGTATTTACCGTAAACAAACGAAAATTCATTCTCATTGTATCGTAACGTTTTCCCCATTTTTGCGACGCTATATACCTGGCATTTAAAAGATCAGACTACTCACATATTTTCGAATTTTCATGAGTGTTAATCTTCCATTTGTTTACTTACTCACGTTTGCACATGTCAAACAGCTTCTACCAATTAGGGTAAATGGTGGGGCCATGCTGTGACAGATTTTTAAAGTTTTTTTGATTGACAGAAAATCTTCAACAGAAATATCTTTAAAGGTGGTCAAATCTGAATCGTAGAATAGATATAAAAATGCATGCATGACGTCTTTTCCAAACTCCGGGGGAATAAATGTCCCATCCGAAAATTTTTCGAATATTTTAAAACTAAGATTCAGCAATTGTATTAGACGAAGATTTGAAGTCAAGGGTTTTTTGTCTTCGTTTATTAGACCCAGCATGTGCTTAAAAAGGTTTTCGGTCTGTTTAAATACATGAGGATCATTCCGTGCCGATTCTACAGAACCAGACACGGATTGAGTCATTTCTTGGTCTCCCACATCACAGCCAGGCCCAATAGGTGACGTCATTGTTTCGTTTGTAGCTTGTATAAAGGTCTCGGCGTCACATTTGTCGGACCCAATTCCAAAGCATGAACTATCAGGATCCACTGGAGGAAAAGGGTTGGTAAACGTTTCAGTTATGACGATGATTTCAACGAAATATTTCATTTAGTAAAAGTAATAAAGCAAAATACCTGGTTCATTCTCCATGTGATACACTAAATGAATCTGAACGGTTGTTGAATTAATAGCTCGAAAAAAAATGCATTCGTGAAAAACAATGTTTTGCTACCTTATTGATTAATTTTGTAAGTAAGTTTTACCTTATACGGGCTGTCCTTAATATTTAGAGAACTGCTTCCAGGATTGCATATATCCGTAAGAAAATGCTCCCTAATGTGGATATGATACACATGAACTAATCCTTCTTAAAATGCACGTTCTACATCAATATTTTACCCACGTTGACGTTTTAAGAAATGTGGTTCTTACGGATAATTTGTGGAGGCGAGGCAATTAACCATTATTGGATGATCAAAAAGAACTCCAAATGGGCAATTGTCGTAGGTGAACTGATACACATGAGTACTTTTTCCTGGGTTGCAGACTTCAAAATTCGCGTCTGTTACTTGTACGTTATGCTCAAGAGTAAAAATCAGAATTGCAAAAGTCGTGAGTATCATGTTGTATATTTAGAAAGCGTTGTCAAATTGAATTTAATAATAAAAATAAATAAAATTTGTACTTGCGAGAAAATTTGCTATGCATGTGGTGACATTACGAATGAATTGTTTTATTTCCAAGAACCTCTCAATAATAAAACGAGTGTTTGTTTTATTCAATCGAAATACAATGGTGTAATTCCTCTTCTAGATAAACTACGGAAAGCAATAGCTTCAATCAAAAACTAAACGTACTAAAAGCATCAACATCACTTATCCAAGTGAATGAATCAAAATCGAAATGTTAATACCAAGGCGAATAAAAAAGTAAAAGAAACATTCCTTGGATACCTACAGAAGGTGTTCTCGTACTTTTGAAAACTGAAAATTTCTGGGACGGTGTGTTCCTATGGCCGGCAAATTAGAC